>JARWCS010060324.1:0-15902 GCA_034783895.1 Geukensia demissa | reverse complement strand
CTACTGATGAGAGGTTACTCCTTGAAATGTACATATAGCATATGAAAATTCTCCATATTTATTCAACATTGGTAATTTTGTATTTTGACAGGATGTAGGAAAAATATATAATAAAATAATATCTGTTTAGAATTGTATTAATTTACTAGCTAGTTAGGTCATTTATCAAGTCCACTTCAAATCTAGAACCATATTTAAAGTTGCAATCCCGACTTTGTGACGATGACATGATAATTTTCAAACATTTTTGTAGTGCCATATTTTAATTTGCTAACCTGAATCCACTGTTTGTTATTTGTTATTAAAGGTGACCATGCTCTGCATGAGAACTTTGTTGATATGTTTAGGCGAGCGCAGTATGGGGAGTCGTCGTGCAATATGTCTTTATAGAATGACGAAGCTGTTAATTGGTCATCTTGCACATATTTCACCAATCTTGTATCACATGAATCTAAAAAAAGATAATAATGCTGACACGTAAAGGAAAGTTTTGTAGAATAAATGTCAAGGTGATCGCAAAACATCGCAGTTAGAAGTGGAAAAAATCCAAAATGTAAAAGTCACAACAAGGCCTTTAGCAAAGAAGAAATCTCATTCTTTTGAAGAGCTCAAAATCGCCAAGTGTTTATCGAGTTCACTATTTATCTATTTCACAGTGAATACCACTTGCAAGAATATATTTAATGTATGAAACATTCAATAAATATGTTAATGAGGTACATCTAAGAAGAAGTCGTTGACTGCTATTATCTATCTACCTTTCAGTACTTCAACGTCAAGTTTCTTCACGTAAGGACCAGCCACACAATAATAGATACCAGCGTCTTTAACTGACAGTTGGTCTTTCGTTGACTGCAATGTTGTTTTTACGTTTTGGTTTGTGAATGATCTTCTACTCGACACAAAACCATACTTGGTCAGTGGTTCAGACACATCTCTATACCACATGACATCAGATTTCATATCACCTTCATAATTACAACTCAAGGTTAACGGGTCTCCTTCAAATACTGTTACGGTATCTGACGGAAATATCTTCAACTGTCCTGGAAATAGCCATTAACGTAGGGTGAAATATATTAGTTATACAAGTTATGTTTAGTTAGAATAAAAATGCAAAATACATTTATTTGTGATCTTTATCTTGAATATTTCTGTAAGACCTTCAATAAACAGCTTGTAGCCGATGTCTTTCATTTAGTTCAAGACGCTCCAGTAGTGTCGATGAAAGCGGATTTACTTTACAGTAAAATATTCCTGCAAACGCTGTCATCAGTTGCCCGACGACACCGAATATATGTCAAATAAAACATGATAATTACCAAACTTTTTACAAAGATAACAGATAACATGGTAATTACCAAACTTTTTACAAGGTATTCCATTTAAATATAACAGAAAACATGATAATTACCAAACTTTTTACGAGGTATTCCATTTAAATATAACAATTCCTGTAGACCTACATGATACTGCATGTTTCAATGAAAGCAGTCAGGAGTGGTATATCTAGCATATTTTGCTTCAGTTTTTGAGGTATGACATTTAACCAACTGATATGGTTACCATAGCTAACTGCCCAGTATCAGGGAGAATATTTTGTTTCCGAGTTTTAAATTATGTATGTTCCACCGTTTTACTATGTTTGTTTTACCATTACGACAAGTGGTCTGGAAAAGCAAAAGGAGAGTTTTGGTACCCGAAAAACTAGTTAAGCCCTACCATAGTTTATACATGTACAATGTCATATGTTGTTCCTTCATAATTTCCAATGTGTACCTTTTGTTTGTTCTTGTTTGATGGTTGGTTGGTGGTTGGTTTATTTTACTGTAGTGTTTGGAATTTTTTCGCGACTTTTGTTATATTTTTTATTCGTCATTAATAAATAAAACAACCTTGTATAACTATGACATCTACAGATCTGTTGTACGTTCCATCTGTACAACTGTAATTCCCACTGTCTTCCGTGTGAGACTTTTCAATCTCAATCTTAGTCAAGTGTTTTTCCGTGTTTCCTATAATTGTTCTCTGTTTGTAGATAATTAGTTCATCATTGCTGACAACTGCCTTGTTATCTTTATACCATGAAACATCTTTTTCGCTAATACACGTTAAAGTTAGTGTTCGTGACGCCTTCACCCAGTATAATTTATCCTTTGGTTCTATAGTTAGAGATCCTGTAATACAATTTTTTTGTAAATTAAGCAAAGGAGTACTAATTTGTAGTCGGTGTTTAACGAGAACCAAATTTAACATCAATTAAACACATCTTGATTATTAAATTCAAGGTCTCGTTACATGTTTCTAGTCTAATATGTAGGCTTTGCTGCAACATTGATTGAAAGGTTGCACTCTTGTAGAAGTCAAAAGCTGAAAAAATATAATTATAATGCTGTTTTCAATCATGTCGAATGATTTTAAAATGTCCATAATTTAAGTAACAAAACTTGTTATTCCCTATACTGACCCTTGTTCTTTGAAAAAAGAACATACGATAAAAAGAGTCAAATCCGAGGCAGAATACATGCAAACGGTACGCAAGGAAATCCAAAGCTTCATCAAAATACAAAATCACCAATGTTAAAAAATATGGGAAATTTAGGTTTGCTATATGTACATTTCAATGAGAAATTCATTAATTTAGTGACATGAAAACTTTAACAAAATGTATCAGTATAAACTAAATTAAGTCAGTCCAGCACCAAATACAATCAGGAACTAGAATATCGCCCTATACAATAATCCAGTTATCGGTTCTGAAACTTTCGTATTGCTTGCATGGGCGAGGCAAACAGTAAAAAACATGATAAAGCCAATCAGATTTCGTGTTATATTAGCATGGATCCAATATTTCACTCTCGGTGGTTTTTCTGCAAGCGGCTTCGGAACAGAGTGTAACAATTACATTTTTAACATGATATAATATTTGAAAAAAGAATATGGGATGCATGCCGGTGTTATATTGTTATTCTTCCCAATGCCATTTTTTTCCTCGAAGGAAAAACTTAATAAATCCTATTTTCCCCTATACTCTATGTCAAGCTTTTATGGAGTGCGATATTTGGACTTAATTAAATATCCGTTTTTCTGCGTTTATTCTTGATTTAAATCAAAAGAAAGAATTATCCCACGGTTAATGGTTTATGTTTTTTACTATGCAATTGCGTTTTAAATACTATTATATGCTCCTGAATTTCTCTAATGGGGATTTAACGTTTAGGGTTGGCCATCTTTGTTTTCGGCGGGAGCGTTAAAATTTGACTTAGATAAAGTAATTCAAAAAAAAATAGGCACATTTCTGTAATTTGGAACCTCGTTCGCGATTCATATAAGAAGAACTACTTTAAAAATTCCACTCATGTGTGCCTAAAAGCATTTTGCAGGTTAATTAATCCTGGTTTAATTACTTACTTATTACACAACAATGGCAATGTGTATCCCGGTATCGCGCTAGCGCGTTCAAAGATCCACTTCCGGCAAACAAATGGCTAATTTTACAATGTTAAATCCCCGTAGAGAAATAAAAACTCGTTGTAGCTTAAAATATATTTTGATTGGTAAAAAGTATTGTTGACACTTGCTTGCACATTTTTTAATCTACAAAATAAACACTATTTTACAAGAATACGGTAAACAATCGTTCTTTCATAACATTTCTACCCGTTCCAACAAATTCTGACATTGAGTATAAGAAATTTTGGATCAGAGCCATTATTCGACCAGTAAAAAATTGCCATAGCCTACGTATTGCCGTTTTTTTCGCCATGCCGAAATTTCCCTCTATAGATTTACATATAGATAGATAACTGTATTTCCATTCACCGGCGCAAAAGGGGCATGTTTTGCAGTATGCTTTTGACAAATAAAGCAAATTTTGCATTAGTATGGGTTCAATTCATTTATGTTGTAGTGGTCGCTAGAATACAAAGGTTGCCAAGGAACGATGCTCCTGAACAAAGTTCTTATGGTCTCTAGAATGCAAAGGGAATCTAGAAACGATGTTCCAGAACAAAATATGTTGTAATGGTCGCTAAATTGCAAAGGGAATCTATGTTTGGGGTGCCCTATAACAAAGTTAGTTAGTTTATGGTCGATTGATTGCAAAGGGAATCTAAGGACGATGCTCCAACACAAAAGTATAATAATGAAAGAGAAGATATGGAATAAATGTCAAGGAGACTCTACAAGAAGGTATCGATTTAAGAAACAAGAAGTCTTCACAAGGCCTTCAACAAAAGTGGAATCCTACTCCCTGGCGAGCTCTATAGATTGCCCTCACCAATAAAAAGTGTACACACAAAATCAGATAAATCCTTTCTAAATGGGACAACAATAATTACATAAAAGCAATTAAAGCACGGTTACAGTTTACCGAGAAATTATGCAGTGCACAATCCAGAAAATATGTGGATTGTGTCTTTCTGATATACATTCCATATTCTTTCTTTTAAAATAGACCAACCAATTATCTAGACTCCTGACCTGGGACAGGCACATGAAACATGTGGTTGGGTTAATTAAATCAATACTGCTGGATCAAAGCCCCACCCCCACTATCAGGCCTTCGGACTATCGGCCTTCGGAATACTGTGCCGCCACCCCAACATCGAGGCCAAGGTGAAATCAAAGCAAACAAAAGCTGTAAACTACACACTATAAAAATCATACAAGCGTGCACGCCAAGTACAAAAAGACCAAATAATCAAAACAAACCTAAAAAGTCACCAAAGATTTCCACACTGCACACCAACAATAACATTACGAATAATATTCAAAAGCACAAATCTTCATGTTTTGATGCAGTTTTTTCAAGATATATGGGAGATGATGCTATTAGCCTCGGATACCATATGCTTCATGTTCTATATGTTATATGTTTCACATTCATGTAACATTAACTTGTTTTCGGATGTGTTATATTGATACGATTATAGTTGATTTTTAAACTATTTTAAAGATTTTAATATTTGTCCAAATATTGGATCTTCATAGAAATAACAAAGTAGTAACCCGCCTTCACGACTTCGTTGTTTCTTGGGCAGTTTTTTCAGAGGGTGTAATTTTCCCGATGATATAAAACTATGTTTTCATAAATCATTTTCCTTAAAAATTTAATTTTTGGGGAGAAGGTTTTAGTTAAGAAAATTTGAATTTATGATTAATTGTATAATACATACTAAAATCCGAATCACATGTTGTATTAACCCTGTGGCTGATATTGGTTTCCCGGGTTGATACAGCATATGATACGGATTTTACCATGTAATAAGTGACGTCTACAATATTGTGGGAAAACAGGCTCATTATAAAGGGGGAAGCGCTTTTTTTGGATTCACGCTAGGGGGAAGAAATAGGAAGATAATTCAAACTTTATTAATTTCTATTTACATTCATGTACCAAATTTAATATGAATGCTGATCGATAAGCTAAATATAAAGATAAAAAACGGGAAATTTGTTCGAGAAAGATGTTAATTTTTTCTTTCCAACATACTTTCTTGTGTCTGAAAATAAATAAAAGCACATAACTCAAACACGTGAAAGCCTTTTACCAACCCCACAAAGCACAAGAGAAAAACTCCGTAACACATTTAAATGAAAGGATAATAACTATTTGGAGATTTCTTCGCCGCTACAAAAGGCTAAATTTTCCGTCCCTACCCATCACTCCCTATTTCCAGTGGCAGTCAAAAACCGTTGCCCTGTTGTGTCCCATCCCACCCCTTTTTCGATATTGATAATTGTTGAACTTGTTCTCGTCCTGAATATGCCTGAAATATTTGCCATTGGACGTTAAGCAACCAACAATCAATCGTTTTATTCTCACTAGTTTGCTGCGACATATATACAAAAACATACAGACTAAATCATAGGTCTCTATACAGGCTGGCAGGTTGTATGTTTTATTATAAATAGAAAGTATTGTTTGCAAACCTCTAGTGAAATATAGAATGTTTTGTGACTGAAACAATAGCCAGGAAAGTGAATCCCGATGTTATTCTTCATCAAACTTGACTGCTGTGTAGTTCTTTCTGGTCTAGTATGATGAATTTGTTTCTAATAAATATGAATTAAGTTCAATTTGAAATTTCACCTACATTTGATCTTTTTAATTTATCTTTTAATTATTTTATTATAAGTGTATTAAGAACAGATAACATATTCAGATATGCTTGTGGTTATTTTCCTGTATTCCATGACAACGGAAGAGCCACCACTTTGCTGTCTTTGACAAATATAACATTGTTTCTCATTTATAGGGTAATAGTCTCATCAATCATACAAATCAGATGATGTGTTAACGTTTCTTACCTGTAGTGGAGGATGATAACCAGAAAGTAAGAATTCCGAACACGAGATAATCCAACATTCTATACTGCCATACTTAAATACATTTTCTCTTCATAAAAAGTACAAGTATGACATAATTTTTTCCTATCATATTGTTTTAGTTAATTTTTCGTGCGTGACAAATTTAATAACACGAGGCTCACAAAGTTGTTGAGTTTTGAGATGGTTATTAACTTTGCTGTCTCAGGATAACATTTTGATTATAATTCTGTGGCCTATGTTACTGACACTGATTCGATAAACTGTCAAAAAAATCTGTATTACTTCTGTGTATAGTTATCTGCTGGTAATATACTGATCCATTAACCCTATACTGTTCCCCACAAACCAAAGGCATATCAGATTCAGACCTTGGCTAATCAATTGTAAAGACCACAATATAGTGTTAAGTTATGCTAAAGGGTGACGATTTGTAGACAATAGAAAGACGCGGGTGACGATTTGCAATACACACCATTTAAAGTGATTAAAATACTATATGAATTATGTCTTTATCTATCAATCTTCGGAAATACTTGTGCATACCGTTGACATTTTGGATTACATTGGATTAGACAGTTAACATCATCACACAAATCAAATGATAGCAGTACATTTACAGAATACTTTTTTAATTCTATTATTTTATTTCAAACTGGTCAACGTTTTGTAAATTTTGATCGATCTACATGTGTGAAATTTGTCAACAAAACTTCTTTTCTATAGCTATTTGTCATTTTTAAACAATTTTTTGTCATATATCTTTTACGACGGTGCTAAGCAAAAAGTCATTCGAATAAGAATCGACAATATTTTATTGGTTATATTATTTCGGACAATATTTAATTGTTAAGATACTTTGTTGCCCTACAAATAATATGATTGAGCAGGGAAGTACATGTATATAACGTATAAAGTTATATACGTCCCTGGATTGAGTGCGTACTTTAATTATCCTGAAATTTGTTTCTGATTTTCTAATTATTTTACCAGAGACGTATAATACAAGAGATAAATGACATGTCAATTCTTTAAAATATGACACTAATCCTGTCTTACATTTTATACTACTTTTGTCCCTAATAAAAATAATTAATCACAATTAACTACGTTGTAATAACAAGTTAAGAATATGTGCAGAGTAATTAATCTGAAAGTTTAATTTTCAAAAATAAAAATTTTATAAACGTAAAAGGTCAGAAACTCCCCCAAATTGCAAAAAAATAGCGAAAATGAAAGTGAGGATCATTCATTGCCTTTTGAAACTTCTTTTTCAATGTTAAAATAATTACGGTTCAAAGTACCGTATGAACAGTACACATATTTCCACAAACTGAATAAAAAGAAATTTTGAAATTTCTTTTGTCATTTTAAGATATATAATCATTCATTTGGGAATACTTACCAAAGACGAGATTTGCTGAAGTTTTCAATCTCATGTAGTATATGTCTAAGAGTAATTTTCGCTCTGTTTTTTTAAGAAATGACCCCGGCAGATTCCTCAAAACATGATGAATAAATTGTACGTGTTGAAAGTAGCACGTTGAAAATTGTGTCGCTGCATCATTGCACAGCGTATAAAACTGGGAAAAGGATTGTGTAACAAAATTCAGATTCAGATTTTATTCAAAATGTTTCGAGTCCTATAAACAAAATTATTAAATTATATTTTACCACCTCAGGGCCAAAGTAATTTCAAAATTATACAATATCAGATATATCCTTTTTGCACCTCATTATAATTATAATTTTCGATTAACATGATAATTGTTTCCTGTTCGTACCTCTGATTGTTTACAAACTTGTACATAGTTGTAAACAATACATAATCAAAGGCTTAATAAAAGTAATAATTACAAAACGAACCAATGGGTCACACACCATTAAAATGTATAGTATAAAAACCCATCAACATGTAATTTGATCAACAGTTTGAATTACTATCTCTCTTGTAGTAAGACCGATTGTAATTTGATTTTTTCCCGGGTTATAAGTATATAACACTTTTTTAGTGTTAAGATTTATTTATAAACATCAGAACATAAAAATTTTGGTAAGCGCTTTAAAATTTACTTAGAAAACACAATGACTTTTTGTATACTAGAATAATTGCATTTGTCTGTAAGGTTATTTTTATTTTAACGGCATTCAGTTTTTCAGTTTTGTGCGTGATTTTTAAAACCTAGTTTAATAAAAACGAAAAATTCATAAAATCCGTATTTTTAAGTAAAAATATCATTTATAAAATCTTTCATCACGTTTTTGTTTCATTTAAATGTTGTATTAAAGCGAGATAAATTGTTATAATTTACTTCACACATTGAAATGTAAATATAAAATTCAATAATTTCAAAAGACATTATTTTTTCCCGGGCAGGTTGTTAGGTTCACGCGCTGTCTAGATATTAATCTTCATAATTTTTTCATTCACAATTGATTAAAAATCACCTTTAAATGTATAATTCTTTCATTTACTAAAAGTCGAGACAAACTGTAGTAAACTCTATGAACAAAGACAATATCACAGTTTATCGTGCTCAGTGTCTGTTTTTCCATGTCATTTTTCTTATTTACTTTAAATTCCCGAACGAGTTTAAGATAGGAATCTACAAAAATATTTAGATAGATATCGAAATAAAAACAATACGGAAATTTAAAAGGAATGTTTTCATTTGTTTGAGATTTAACTCCTCCTAATGCAAAATTCAAGGTAGTGATTGTCTTAGTTTTTGTATGAATTTGTATATCTAAACTTCAATTATACTGTTACAGGTATACGGCGAAGATGGAGACAACAAAAACAATATCTGTTGGAACATTTATCGCTTCATGTTTCTTTACGACTATTGGCATTATAGTATCTGTTAGTTTCATGACATTCAACATATTTCATCGACACAAAAGGTAAGTTTACATGTGCTATTGTATACCTTTTAATTATTGTTTCTGGTAATTTTTAAAGGCCTTTCTCTGTAGCTCCGCTGGTTTAAAAAGAACTGTCGTTTTCGTCATTTTATGATTAAAGAAACTAAAGCTTGCTCTACATGAAACGACATTGTGGTTTATAACTTTCACTAGTTACTCTCCAATATTGACAGATGAATTATACACTTGGACAAAAGTTAAGGGCCACCTATTTTTTGATTTTGTCAAAGATTTCATTTTATTCCTACGAAAAAAAAAACACAAAGGGAAGTATACCAATAACTTCAGGGATTAATAAAACATGATTGATTTACAGAAAGATTACTTTTCTATTTTTGTTTGTACTTTTGTGTCTTTGCATTGTTGAATTTTCTCAAAACGCTCAAAAAGTAAAGTGAAATATTGTGAAAAATGTTTGCCGAAAAATGCTTATACACAAAATATCATTGAACAAAGAAGACAGAGTATATCAAATACCCAAAGTTAAATCATTTAACTACAATCTGCATTAGATGTTTTCTGAAAAAGAATTTATCTAGCTCTTTATCTTTAAAAACTAAAAACCCTTTATTTTTAAGTAAAAATACTGTGTTTGTTTACACAATTGAATAATTAGGCACTTTTTATTTGTCATATTTTCTCAAATTTTTTATCAAATGCATAGTTTTGGGATGAACTTTGATAAAGTGCATTAAAAAGTTAAAGTAAACAGTTTTATTATTGAATTGTTACATTCCGAAAATGGGGGCAAAAATCAGGTGATCCTTAACTTATGTCCAAGTGTATACCAAGTTCTTCCCACTGACAATCTGTATTACACGGATACACCTTTTGTAGACCACAACTCTCTTTTTTTTAGATTTATGAAGATGTCCAGTCCTAGATTAAACAACCTGATAAGCACTGGCGGAATTCTATTAAATGTTGCTAGCTTAATGTACGGAATGGACTATTTCTTTGCGGAAAGATACGAAGAAGCAACAGTAACTTGTCAGGTAACAACTAATAAGCTTTAATTGTAATTTTTTTATTTGTATTGAATATCATGGTACAAAAATGACAATAACAAGATAGAATTTGAAATCACTTTATATAATTCTATCATCCTAATTTTTAGTTTATTTTGAAAACACAGCCGCTATAACTCCCTATTTATTAACACTAACTCCCTCTCCTCTCGCAGCTGACCAAAGTTTATTTGTCAGTTTATGTATTTCAACCTCCTTTTTTACCCATTATGTTTTTAAAAAAAAACCTTAGAACTATTATATAACATCTAACAAAAAGAATAATGCTGTCAACACAACATCCGGAGTTGCCAACTATAAAGTTTAAAGTAATACCTCCTGAAAACCAACGTAACATCGTCAGTGCGTTTATCCATTGATATGTCAATTTGTCTCTTGGTATTTATTATTCTTGTTGTTTATGTAACATGTCCTTTAATTCATTTTTTAATAATTTTTCAGATGCGATTGTGGATGATGGTTATTTCAGTAACTTTAGTCTTCGGACCAATTTTTTCCAAGAGCTGGCGAGTTTATAAAATATTTCGGAATACAGGAATTAAGAAAGTGGTAAGAATATATAAATAACAGGTTAACTGAAATTTATAAGCTTCCTTTAGTTCAATATGTATAATTGTAAATACTGATTTGAAAAGTTAAGCGGCAAAATACGGTGATTAAACAAAACTGCATTTAAGTGAAACCTTTGTTTAAGAAATTACTCTCTTAAATAGTTAAGAAAAAAAAATTTACAATTGATATTTATTTTACAGGTAATTAAAGACAACAAATTATTTATAATATGTGGTGTGATGATGAGTATAGATACAGTTGTTCTTATACTGTGGCAAGTGGTAGACCTAATGGAATCGAAACGTATGCCTGTTTTAATCATGGTAAGTCACGTAAAGTCTTATTCTTCATGTTATGACAAAATATATTTAACAGAATTTCCTCATTAGTCTGAAAATGATTTTTAAATTTTTTATATTTTGCACATTATTTGTTTAAAAGAAAGAGTAATAAAGAAGATTGAACCCTAAAAATAGTGAAGTCCTATTTGTTTTGAGCACAGTAAGTTGAACTTAAGGAGGCTTTCATTGGCGTAAAGTTTTGTAAATTGAATAAATGGCTAAATATCTGGATTTAGTTTAATTGACGTAAGACATCGAGACATTGTATTCTAGTCAATTTATTGTTTTGTTTTTAATGCCGAATTATGGTAAAATAAAAACTAATACATTGATTACCAGATGAAATTTAACTAAGGCTAGGTCATTTAAAAACGTTTAAAATGTGAATTTATCATGTTAACCATCTGCTAGTTTATTCTTTTTGATTTGTTTTTTGTATTGTTTGTTATGTATTGCAGAATTATGAAAATTCCACACACGAGAAAAATATTGTGTTCGTCCAAGAATGCTCCTGCGAAAATATAGATGTATGGCTTTGTTTGACTTTTATCTGGAAGACAGCTCTATTCTCCTATGGTCTGTATGTTGCATGGAAAACTAGAAACATCTTATTGCCTCCAATGAAAGATTCTCCGAGTATTGTCATCAGTGTGATTTTTACAATGTGTTCTACATCATTAGTTGTTGTGCTGTCGTCATTATTACGTCAGGACCCAGACGCTATATACGTTTTACACATTTTATCAATAACAGTATGCTCTATAGTAGTCCAGATAGCAGTATTTTTACCAAAGGTAAATATTTGATAAGACCGTAAACTTAAATTTATTTGACACGGAAAATTGATCACAGCAGAAGACATCATAATACTTTGTATGTATTGAAGTAAGAGAAATGTCTTCTAATAATACTATTCGGGGATTGCTGTTATTATTTGTGTAATCTGAAATAAAAACAAAACAGAAATTTTGAAAAAAATGTCATCTGAACTGAAAACTTGTGGCAAATGTTTTTTAAACATAAGGTCTTATACCAAATAATTTTTATATGTCTGTGCCAGGTCATAATATAATGAAAGCGCTTAATACCAT
The DNA here is from genome assembly GCA_034783895.1 of Geukensia demissa. NCBI lineage: Eukaryota > Metazoa > Mollusca > Bivalvia > Mytilida > Mytilidae > Geukensia > Geukensia demissa. Next base: position 3,635 of record JARWCS010060324.1, on the reverse strand, counting down.
TCCAAAAAAATGGATACAAGAAAATATTTCAACTTCAGGCTCCATTCGAGCTTTGACTTCTGCAAATTTTTATTTCTGAAAAGCCAGGCATAATTTCGCAACTTTTGTTTTGTTTCAGGTGTTACATTGGTGGAGAACTCCTATAGAAAGTCCTTTACGTTTATCTACATCAATTTATGAATATGGAGGAGATCATTCCGAGGAAGAAATGTATCAGCTGATAGCAGAAAACAGAGCTCTTAAGAAATCGTTAAATGAGGTAATCGTTAACAGAGTCTAATAATACACAATAAAACATAATGTTAAAATATATTTTGGGATGACCTCTCAACCCTTTCAAATCAAGGTTGGTTTACAACTTACATTTCTCTGTAAATTTGGTATAAAAAAACTCGATAAAGTACTAATCTTTTATGCAAAGGCACGGTTCTTTAATTAAGAACTATATAATTTTTGCAGAAAACATCAAGACTGTCAAAATTAGAGGAAAACTTACAAACAGCTAAAACAAGACTAAAGAGTATATCAGAAAAAGACTTCAAGATAGACTGTGGATTTGATGTGGACCTATCAGAGTTAAAGTTGGACAGTGGGTTAGATGTTGATCTATCTGAAACCACTAGTACGGAGGAGAGTATGTCAAGAAATTACCATAACCATAGAAAAAGTTCGTCAAGATTAATCCAAGCCCACCATGGAAACAGTAATGATTACATGGAACGTTATCCTAGTCACCAAATTAAATTGCAGAGATCAAATTCAGATAGTGGTCGTGTGATGGCCTACAGGAAACAGAAGTCAAGAACTAGTATTTGTAGCTTACAGAACTACTTTAAATCAACAGAATGTTATGAGGAGTTTCGGGAATCAATTCGATCAAAGAATGATATAGCTGGATCGGTTGCTAAAAGCTACAATTTAGAGGAGAATGAAGATACGTTGTCATACGTCAGTAGTTATCTCCCCTTGAAAGGAACCAGGCGAAAGTTGAATTATACGTTAAAGGAGAACGAAGTATATTCATCCCCTGAAAATGCAACAACTTTGTCAAATGACCAGTTATACCCATCTTTCGATGAAGACTTTTCTGTTGTTTCTAGATCTTCCAGGGACATTTGCGATAAACCGACAGTTTCTAAACCAAAAAGGCACAAGAAATACAGAACACCGAAACCTTCATATGAACGAACAAAGCAGGGTGACAAAATCGTTGTACGTAAATGTTATTATTTGTAAGTATTATATGTTTCTTTTTCAAATAAATGATAAGAAAAATAAAGATTGTTTTATTCAGTATCTCCTGACATTTTAATTGTACTATTTTGAAGTTTTGAGTGCAATCATAATATACATGATATGAACAAACCCAAGACAACTTGCAATCTTGTATGAATACAAGCTTCTTATAAGGTCTTTGAAAGTCGAAGCGACAGAAAACGAAATGGTCAACCAAGAGGGGACAAATTGAAAGACATGAAAAACCGGAAAAAATACAAAGACGAACCATGACAGAAACGCACAAACATATATATATGAACAATAAAACAGGAACGATAACCATATACGTGACATCAATGAGATTTTATGCAGATTTTTTAACACTGAGCGTTTCTGAATATAAAACCAATGTAATTATTAATTCAGAAACACTCTTGTTGCCAATTAATTTTTAATTTTGACATTAATTTAACACAAGGACACAACATTTATAGCTAAAACCGTGGAAGAAAATTGTGATTAATCTTACATAGTTATTGTTCAGGTGATATTTTGATTGCGTTTTTAATATTGTTATTTTAAGTATATTACACGAGATTTTCGGTGACAATAAAGGAAGTTTGTGTTATCCAATCCCCGTGTTTTCATGGAAATTTGTTTATTCCAATATACAATAAAGAAGATATTGGATAAATGTCAAGGAGACCAATCCCACTCATTGTGAGAGCTGTTAGACTAGATCGCTATAAGATAATAAACTTGTATACATACTTAAAAAATAAAGCAAAACTTATGGAAGACAAATTTCCTTGTTTTTGCTAGTTGTGTGTTGTTTAAAGTTTGTTAGTTGTGTTTTCCTTGGTACTAGAAGTACAGGTATTGTGTTCGTTTTGTTGTAAAATAAGATCTGGAGTTGTACGCTCAATACTCTCACTCTGTCGGTTGTTCTACTTGTGTCTTAGTGTGCCATAAGTGAAGCATTGATTAACGCCTATTTTCCACTTGTGAATTATTGTTCCATAAGTGTAACCTAGATTTACATTCTCTACCGGTTGTTCTATTTGTGACCTATTGTTCCATTAGGGAATCCTGGATTCTTGGTTGTTTCCTTATTTTTATAGCTAAGTTCGAATTTATACCCTCTCTCGGTTATTCTACTTTGACTTATTCTTTCACTAGTTAAGTCTAGATTTATATCCTACCCCGATTGTTCTGCATGTGACAAATTGTACAACAATAGTACCATTGATTCATATTCTACATTGACTTTTATACTTGTGCCATGTCGTGCTAATAATGTATCCTAGATTTATATCCCTTCTTCCCAGTTGGTTGTTCTACCTGTGACATGTTATGCCACTTATGCAGCTGAGATTTATACCCTCTCTTGGATGTTTTGCATGTGACTTATCGTTCCACTAGTGAAGCCTAGATTTATACCATCTCTCGATTGTTCTACTTGTGACTTATTGTGCCATCAGTGAAGTCTGGATTTAAACCCTCTCGATTATTTTACCTATGACGATTATTACCCTTGTTGACGGCTATGTAGAGACCTCTTAGATCTGTAAGCAATGGACTCCTACTGTCTCTAGGTTGTTCTACTTGTGACGTTTTTGTTCCACTAGTGAAGCCTACATTGTTGTCCTCTCCCAGATGACTGCATGTGATTTATTTTAACTAGCTAATGAAATGGATTTATATCTCGGTTGTTTTCTATCATGTTGTACCAATAGTGCATCCTAGATTTATATCATTTTTTCCAATTGGTTTTTGTTGAAACCACTGGGTCGATGTCCCTGCTGTTGGACAAAGGTCCCTGAGGGTATTCACCAGCCCAGTCGTCAGACGCTTCTAAAATGGATTTAACCACATATTGTTTTACAAATATTTCCGTTATTAATTTAGATTCCAAAACCCTGAAATTGCGAAGAAGGCTTCAATTCTTGTATTGCATATTGTAGATGTGTTTTCCGTTGGATTTGGCGGCCTATTTTGGTATGTTTTTGTATAAAAATAGTATTTATTACTATATTTGCATCTTGGTATTGGTTTAAATGCTGCTAATGAGTGGTTTTTCCTTGAAACAAGTGTCCAGCACAATCAAATCTCTCATATTTGTGCAACATTGGTAACTTTGTATTTTGAAACCACTAGTCGATGCCACTGCTGATGGACAAGAGGTCCCAAAGGTATTTACCAGCCTAGACTTGTCTAACATGAAAACCATATATTGGTTTACAGATATTTCCTTTTTAATAGATTTCTAAAACCCTGAAATAACGGAAGAGGCTTCGTTCCTAGTGTTGCACATGTTATATGGTATGTCCCCTGTAATTGGCTGCATATTTCAGTTTTTTTAGATAAGAGTACTTCATTTTACTATGTTTGGATCTTGGTCTTCCTATGTTTTGGTT
>JARWCS010060214.1:0-15906 GCA_034783895.1 Geukensia demissa | reverse complement strand
ACTCAAAAGATCTTTTGTTCACCTTTCACATTTCAACGTGCTGCGGTCGTATTATGTGCTTGCGAAGCACCTCTGTTCTCATTATATATTGAAATTAAACTGTGGAAAATAAAAGCAATATCCTATATTTCAAAGTATGTTTGGATCTTAATTTTTTCACAGCTTTCGGCTCATATGACCTTCATCATCGGTTTATTACAGTAGCATAGTTACAACAATGCTGACTATGATGTTACTTCAACAATATTGTTAGCACCAAATAAAAAATGGCGAAAAATTGGCACAGAGGTTTTAAGAGACTATAACTGCTTTCACTGACAATTTTTCTCTATCAAGAGCTCATGAAAGCAACAGTTTGCAGGAAGACATGCCACTTTAACCAGACACATTATTCTGACTCTAAGCCAACCAGTCTTCGCTCTTTCTCCTAAATACTGCATGCTTAGCAGAGCAGCAGCAAATACCGATTTTAATGACTTTGATTTGATCTGGATGTGGATTGAACCTGTAGAAAATTGTAATTTACATGGCTGTCTCAACGACAATCATACCACACCACCTTTTTCTTTGTTGTACAATCATTATGATACTGTTTGATTATTGGAAATACTTGTAATAGAACTGTGGTTCTGAGTCACATGTGTTTATATCTAGTAGTAAAACAGTTTGATTATTTATGATTAATGCCAGCTTCACAAATAATAACAGTAGTAAATTTAGAACATTTCCATTCACTGTATTCACATTTAAAAAATTTCTCTGATTATTTTAAGCAAAGTGCCTATTTTACAATGTTCTTATATTTAATGTGCCTGCACCAGTTGTTTTTTTAGAACATGTTTAAAACTTTTCTTGAAGAACCCATTCTGAAATTTTAAAACTGTTACATTTAGCTATTATATTATCCTACATTGATGTACATATATATAGGGCTTTACTGTTGGAGAAATCCTGGAATTAATAGAGAGGAGCCTTACTGAAGAAGAGTTATGGGCCTTGTGTAAAGAGGGAGCTTATTCTCTACAGAGAAAAAAGAAACACCTCCGTAAGTTACAGCATATGCCAAAATTTCCCACAGTATACCAATAGAGAGATTTTATCCTTATGTTATTTGATTTCTGGGTGATTGTCTTAATGCGGGTCAAAAGTTGGATGTATATTCAACATAAACTATAAATAGAAATAAAATATAAGTAATATTATGGACTGAGTAAAAATTTACAGTGTGCATTTATTGCAATCAAAACAATTCACAGAATCACCAAAGATTAAGTTTCATGTACTCTATGATCAGTTCAATGTCCTTAGGTAACCAGTTTTTTAACCCACTAATTAGTCAAAATATGAGAAAGGTGCAATTATGTATGTAATCTTGTGGAATAAGATTCTCATTCCAACCGGAATCTCACAAGATTCCACCATATGGACCAAAGTTTTTTGGCATATCATCATTATGTTATAAAATCATCATTCATTTTTACCACATTTTAACAATAAAAAGCTTGCTTTGCTTGCTTATTATATGACAAATTATTACTATCAAAATTAAAATGGGATTGTTTAGTAGGAGATTTATAAGACAATGTAAATGATATTCAATGTTGAAAAAGCTTGAAGCATTAATAAAAAAGTTTTGGTTCCAACAGTAGAAATGTCTTATTCAAGTTGATTCCAGCGGACACATTATTAGAAGTGATATTTTAGTTCCTTGCAGCACCTGTAATATATATTTTGTTCTGTTTTAGCTGCCTATTTGTCTTTGGATACTCTACTGGTACGAGACAATGGAAGTATCTCATTCCGAGCTATTCCTGAAGACAAACCCTTAGAAGTGATATTTATGTCCCCTGAATTACAGCAGAAAGGAGAACTCTCAGAAAAGGTAAAACATCTGGCTTGTTGGTTTTATCAGGTTGTCTCACCTTGCAGTAAGACTTGTTATATTGGTTAATGTTTATTATTTGCACCAGTGGCTGATTAATATCAACATAGTGGACATTTATAATGAGTTTTTTCAAAACCACATTGTTTTACAAAAACAAAAAAAAACTTTGCATATTTTCTAAACTTCAAGTATAAAAATAGGAGTTGTGGCATGATTGTCCATAAGACAGCCATCCAAAAAATGACAGTCGAATTTAAACTTCTACAGGTCCCATTACAGGTAAATCAAAGAACCAAAAACCTCATTTTTTACCTTTGTTTACTTTGCTCAGTGCAGTTAACAGGAAAAAGCAAATGCAAAAGAATAATTCCAAATGGACTGGTCCACACAACTGTTACTGAGTCTCTCAGTTTTCTGACATAGATAAGTGGAATGATAAAAGGGATCAAAAAGTTTATTTGAATATTCAAATTTCTTTGATGAAATAGAATTTGATGTTAGAAGTAAAACAGCTCTGGTAGATTATCCCATGCTCATATGAAAAAAAAATCATTGTTAATTTGTGTTTTTTATCTCAGAAATTTAGATAATAGGAAAACCACAAATTTCCTGGTTTTCCACATGAATGGAGGTATATTATTATCTTTAACTCTTTACAACTTGCAATAATGGGTCTGAATTTAAAGTATTTCAGGCTAGCATGATTTCATTTTTCTGCATTTAGAATTTGATTTAATATTGATGTTGTAGGCATGCCTTTATGGATTAGGTACAACCCTGAGGTGTTCTGGAGGAGGGAAGTATTCATCAACATCTTCTCTTGACTTTTCATCAGAACTAAAGGAGTTACTCAGTCAGTTAGTTCATCCAGACACACAACAAAGACCCAGTATTGAGGAAACCTTAGAGGTATTGTGATGCCAGTTATATATTTTGAGACTTTATGTAAATGAAATTGTATTTCCTTATAACTATATCGTACTTAGACATTTGCCAACAATAATCATTGATCATAAATTCAGATTTTGTGTTGCCTGCTACCAGCAAGGATATGTATTAGGGTCACTATCCATCATCATCAAATTGAAAACCTTCAAAATACAGAAAAATAATCTATATTACAGATTTGTGGTATCCATGACGGAAGGACGGGAGAATCATCAGCATCAGTTTTACAACAGCTATTCCAGGATGCACATCTCAAAACGGTAAGTTTATGAGCAGAAATAAGACAATTTTGTCAACTTTGAACTTCTTATTTTATTCAAATGTGTATAGTTATAAATATTTAACTACTAGTGTAAATATTTAAAGATATTTTGGGAGAAGTATAAGAGCTCACAGAAATAATTTATTTGTCAAGTTGTATCTGTCAGCCTTTTGTGAATTGTTACATATATGAAGAGCCAATGATTACTTTGTTTATTATGAGTGATGCATCATCTGTCTACTTGTGATTTAACCAAATACATTATAATATTATATGAACCCCTTACAATGTCATACAGTTTGAAATATTGTCTTGTTTTAATAACATTACCTACATATCAGAAACACTGTAAAAAGAGCTGATGAAGCAGTATTCACTTGTACCTTACATTATAAGCGCATCTGTTGCCTGAAATTTAGATTTTCATCCTTATATTTTGAATCCAATATACATTACTTATATAATTATGGGATTTATGACATCTCTGTATTAAGCATAATGCATTTTTGCATGTGACTCAAACACGATGGATGGCAGGAACTAATGTTAAAATTTTCCCTTTCATTCTATATTAAGTTAGCCTTGGTGGCTCGAACATCACTAGCTTGGTTATTTGTCAAACCTTTCAATACCCAAGCTATGTCTCCTTGAACTTTTCAAACTCAAAATGATGTAAGTCACTTGACATATGTTTTTGATGTAATCAAATTTTGGGATAAATTGTGATTTATGATTAAATATTTGTACATTATGTTTTTAGATTGAGCAAGAAGAAAAAGACACTAAGCGGAATGAAAAGCAAGAAGAGATTGATATGGGATCAGCTTTCCGACCAATCAAAACTGACATGGAATCGGCATTTGTTCCTAAGAAACCAGCCCCTAGAAAAGCAGAGGAACCAACAAAATCAATTCCAACTGCTTATCGATCAACAGCAACCCATTTCAAACCCATTGTTCTACACAGAACTGAAACACCTATTGAAAAGAAAGGCAACAAGAAAGAAACAAGTCCTACGGCTGATTGTCAACCAAGTGAAAAAGATAAGGAAGTTGTCAAAAAATTAAAGGAGTTGAAAAAAAATTTAATGAAACACAGACAAGTTGGTGGTAAAGAGAGTGAAAATGAAACTAGATCTCCTCCAAGGTCACCTAAACATAAAACAAGTCACAAAAAATCAGCCAATCAGAAATCTACAAAGGGTGACAATAATGAGGACAAGCCAGAACAAGAAGGAATGGGTGCACTGGAAAATTTGTTGTCTGAAGTTCAGAAACGAGGAACACATGTTGATACAGATACACTGGCAGCTGCTATAGCTCAGCATTTACAGAATAACATGATCAAATCTGGACAGAAGCGGTCACAAGTAGACACAGAAGAATGGGTTCAAAATCAAAATAACCAGTTCATTAACCCACAAATGCCGCCACCCCAAATGTGGCCCAATTTAAACATTCCATCACAGTATCAGCAGCATATAATTGGACAGACTGTTACACTGCCACAGTATGGGGGTGGTATGATTCCAGGATATCCAATGCAGGTTCAGTTACAGCAGGACCCAAGGACTGGCTTTGTGCAATTGGTACCGGTTGGAATGTCTGTTCCATTTACTCCTGCACCTGTTAATGATTATGCCACTGATTATGGACATTTAAGTGACTCAGGAAAGAGTCAAAAACAACGTGCAAACTACACAACATTAAATCAGTCTCCGTTGAATACCAGCGGTGAAATGGACAGTTCTCCAAGTGTTAGCAGAGCAGGTCGATCTGGTCGTGCAGCTAAAAATTTATTACAGAAAACAGCAAACATGAGAGCTAAAAATACTGGCCGAGTGCATAGTGTTAGACATATAGATCACATGGCAGAAACTAGTAATTTATGGAGATCCAAGTCTGCACATGGTTTAAATGATGATCACTTCCATTCAGATGGTGAATCTATAAAGAGACTATCTAGTCATCTCTCGGCATTTCAGCCAGAATCTTCGTATGATGATTCTGTTCTTCATGTAAATAGAAATAGTCATCCAAATATTCATTCTCAATTTAATTCACTACAACAAACTAATGTTCAAAATATACCTCAGTCACAAACAAGGGTAGATAATCAGGTAGTGTCTCAACCACCAATTTCTGAATCACAGTCATCTTCGCCGTCTGCTTCTAAAGACAGTGGCATTAGTAGTATGAATGGTGCTTACAAGCCACCTGCTGCTGGCAGTATGGTGGAAAGATTATTAAATAATGTACATAGTTCACAGCAGGAGAAGCTAAGTGGTGTTATTCATTTGTTAAGAGAAGAGTTTGCATTTGATGGCTACATGGAGAATGGTGTTGAGGATTTAGCAACTGCTGAGTACATCTCTTCCTTAGGGAGCCTAAAATGGGAGACTTTTGCCAGTGCAATAACAGAGAAATATTGTGATATTTATTGGGCGCCAGATCTTTTAATGAGTTTGTATGATGCTGTTAATGGGGCTACAAACAGGTAAGTCAAGGAAGTGCTATACTTGAGATATTTTGTGGCGTTCATAGTATTATTGTTTTATATTGATAATACCAACAAAGTTTAATTCTCTTGGTTTGGACCTCACAAGGGAGTCATTATACTACATACAAAGTTTATGATGGAATGAACAGAGCAACCCCCTAAAACAAAAATCAATTTTAGTGGCCAATTAGTATTGTAATCCTAAAATATATTTAAGAATGTAGATTGTAACTCAAAAATTTTTTAAAATCTTTTCTTTTTGAATAATGATACAAATTTTAACTAAAAAAATAATTCTAAGTATTGGATGAAACAAGATTTGAAAATTTAAATTTAATACATACAGGGTACATAATTTCGCAAATTACAATTCTTGTGTCTGTTGTAACCAATTTATATTTATCTACAGGTCGCCTCAAGTACAAGCACCTGTCATAGATCCCATCCAGAATCAAAGAGATATTCCTAGTCAGAGACCATTATCTCTTCATTCAAGGTTACACCAACCAGAAACATCTGACTCAACAGACAACGAAAATTATGAAAGGCGACGAAGGCCTCGACGAAAACATCATCATGACAAAGCAAAATCTACATCTTTACACAATATTTCTATGGAAAAACCTGCTAATGTGTCAAATAATGTAGACAGACTAAGTGATGATACATTAGTGTCCGATAATAACATAAATAGCAAGATCTTACAAAGGGATGTAACTCCTGTTAAAAATAGTGAAGAATTGACAGTAAATAAAGGCAATGTACAAAAGTTTGAGGATAATTCTGATAGTCAGAGAAGTTATCATTCAACAGAGGATAGTAATAAATCAGACAGCCAAAATGAAAAATCAGGAATATATCTAAAAAATAAAAAAGCAAACCAAAGTCGTGTGTTATCATTAGATAATTGCAAGGGAAGTAACTTGACTCGTCATCTATCTCAATTGTCATTGGCTGATAATTTACGTGCAGAAATTCCACCTCATACAAGGAAATGTAATGTGGTTTACCATTATGCTACAATGCAGTTAAATTTCTCACCAGAAATGGAGAAATTTGTCCAAAGTATTGTAAGTACATAATAATTAATGAATTGTGATACCATATTGGTTTTGTAAAGCCTTATGATGGTTTGATATAATTTATCATACGTATTAGATAGCTGGACAATATCAATACCTAAAAAATATTTATTTTGTTTATTTTAAATAAGTAATTTAGGAAATATTTGTTTTTTTCAATACTGTGTTAAAAGAATGACTTAAATTCCATTTCAAATGTGTAGTTTTTTATGCACATCAAAAAGAATAATTTATACCAGTAATTTATAGCTTAATTTCAAGAGATATTTCTAATACAACTTTTTTTTAAAATTTTTGTATTTTTATTCTAAAAATTTATTCAATAGGATGAAGAAAATGCTGAGTCACTGAGAACAGAGTTAACTGCCCTTGAACAACAAATCATGATGGAGAAAAAACAGAAAAAGAAATCAGAAACTTTTTATTTCAAGTTAATGGAAAGTGCAAAATCAGAGAAAAGTAAGAAATAACAATATCCTATTCAAAGAATTATCCATCTTAAAAAAACTTCACATGAAACTGCAGAAGTAAGAACAGTTCATATCAAACAGGTGAATTTCGATAACTGCCTTGAACACTCGAGGGACCTTTTGAAATTGTTCAGTTTTGAAGACTAGGTTCAAACAAATCTAAAGAATACTAAATGGTCTGAAAACAATTTTGATGTATCCACGGTGCCCAAAGTTTATTTGAATATAATGTATTTATACATCAAAGATAACACTATAATTTAACACACTGACTAAATTTAATTTTATCATTCCATAAAGTAAATTAAAAAAATGACCAATCCAATTAAAATGTGATTAAACCTGGGAAGGTAATTTGAAAATGGCTCTAACATCGAAGAGTTTTATGATTTTCAAGTTTATTTAATAAAAGAATAGATTTATAGAATTCTAAATCCAGTCTTTTGGAAAAGGGGGACCTTTTTTTGTGGACTTCTTAATTCATCAATTTTCTTGATTTCTAATGGAGAATAAGACTAAATTTGACCCTAAACTTGTCCTTTTTGAGCATTTTTGCGTTTCAAAGGCCCCTGGATCAGCCCCTGAAATCAACAGATATTTCAGATTATCGGCAGTTGGGTAATTTAAATCTTGTTGTCTGATATTTCTAGTATAAGACACATATAAACTTACAATAGTGATACTGGAAAATATCAGGTAAATAGTCATGTTTTGTTGTTGATGAGATTGCCAATAAAAAAATAATGGTCATTTTAAAGGTCTTAACTGAAATTATCAACCCTCAAAACATCTCTTATTTTATATTTCTTAAAAGAATTATTCAGAATCACATTAATATTAAATTTCTTCAGTCTGATTGCTGTAAAATAACTCTGCAGTTGAATAGGAATTGTCCAACACAGTATTGCAGAACTGTCAGATTAGGCATAATTATACATGTTATAGATGTAATAGAATTTAAAATATTCTTTTTGTACTTTACTAGATAAAAAAACAGCACATGAAACTAAAGCATTCATATTTAATTGAATTTTTAGTAATATATTTTGAAATAAACTTTAATTAGGTGAACAGAAGTCAACATTGCAGCAAGTATGTAAAGATTTGGATGAAATGGCAGCAAAGATACATTTCTTACAGATCTGTCAAACACATATTCAGGTATGGATTGAATAAATACAGTACTTGTAAGGTTTGTGATTAGCCAGAAGGATAGGATTCCTTTTTATATATTATTTATAGAACTCCAGTATTTTACTTTCACACTTTAGGCGACGGGATCATTAAGTTTTACCCTCAATTGATTTGATATTTGTCAACTTCCTGTTTGCCAAAACATTGAATCTCTGTGCTGTAAAATTTCTTGGCTTGTATATGTTGGATTGATTTGGTATTTGGTCTGAAGCATGTACTGTGTCTCCCCTTTTCAGGTCCAACATTTGCACACTTCCTGTTTGCCAGGATGGGGGCATCTATGTCCCATTGACACATTTTTACTATTTGTAATTATTGTCCACTGAAAGTTATGTAGTTAATTTTTTAAAATACTTGTACTTTTAAAATATTTTTTACAATGCAATTTTTTTTTAAAAGTTTTGTAATATATTCAATTAAACAAACGAGAATTTTCAAATTGAAACAAAGCTGTCTTGTAGACATGGACAGACAGAGAGTTTTAATTTTTAACCAACAGTTTTCTCAATGGCTCAATAGACTTTGATAAATATCAAGTATTTAATCTGATTTTTCAGATGTCCCTGACAGAACTGTCTAGTATCCATCCGACATACTTAAATTCTGTGGTGACATGTGATAAAGATCAGCCAATGAAACTGAAACCTTGCCAGGAAAATCCTTTACTACAGTTCCAGATTCTCCGAGAGCCTCAGACTGGTTGTGAGATCCAGGCCTTACATGCTGGTACCACAGATGGACTCCTATCATATCTTTTTTCATCGTAAGTCACACCACAGAGAGTGTTTTATCCTATCTTTTATCATCATAAGTCACACCACAAAGAGTGTTTTATCCTATCTTTTATCATCATGTCACACCACAGAGAGTGTTTTATCCTATCTTTTATCATTGCAAGTCTCAATGCAGATAGTGCTTTATCATATCTCTCCTGATAGTAAGTCACATCACAGAATGTTTTATCATCGTAAGTCCCACCACATAGAAAGTCCCACCTCAGAGAGTGTTTTATCATATCTTTCCTCATTGTAAGTCCCACCTCAGAGAGTGTTTTATCATATTTTTCCTCATTGAATGTCCCACTACAGAGAGTGTTTTATCATATCTTTCCTCATTGTAAGTCCCACCTCAGAGTGTTTTATCCTATCTTTCCTCTTTGTAAGTCCCACCACAGAGAGTGTTTTATCCTATCTTTCCTCATAGTAAATCCCACTACAGAGAATGTTTTATCCTATCTTTTATTATTGGAAGTCTCACCACAGATATTGTTTAATCATATCTTCTCTCATTATAAGTCACACCACATGTAGTGTTTTATTATATCCTATCATCCAAATGACACCATCAATGGTCACACTACAGATTGCTATTTTCAGTATATTTTCTGATCATAGGTCTACCAAGCTCTTCAGTATTTCTATTAAAAACTTAAAAGTGAAGTCAACTAGCTCAGTTAAGGCAGTTGCCACACTGAAATATATTGAGCTATACTATTTAAAAAATAATCAATTGATATTAAATTACCAATTATTAGTGTTATATACTGATGCAGAATTGAACTGGAAATTTGATATAATTGTATCTTGTTGTATTTAAAGATACCTTTATTTTCTTAACAGGACTGCCCTAAGTTTTGGATACATCCATCAGTTTCTCTTCTGCTTCCGTTACTTTGCATCACAGGAGGAAGTACTTAACTTCTTAATCACAAAATACAGATGTGCTAGAGGGTAAGTTGTTTAATTATACTAGTAGGTGATAAGGTGAAGTATAATTACACTGGTTTTCAATCTTATTTTTATATTTACATTCAGTTTTCCAGAATATTAAGGACATCACTTGCAAAGTACCAAACATCACATTTGACATATACCTTCAGTATTTTACCTCACAATTAAAAGTTAATTGATTTTGATGAAAATCATGTGTTGTAAATGCACAAAGTACAAAAAATAAGAAATTATTTTTAAGGGTTTTTTAATTGCTTCATTTCTTTGGAATAAAACAATATATGAGACACACATGCACAAAGAGATATTTAATTAATTTTTATGCACAACCTGAAAGAATTTTTAGATTTACTTATATGTTTATAAACAGAGATCATCAAAGTCGAGTTTCAAATACAAGTTTACCAATGTTGAATAAATATGGTGAATTTAGGTGTGCTATATATGCATTTCAAGGAGTCACCTCTCATCAGTTACATTAGAACCAAAACATAGGAAAATACAGAAATTCATTTGGTATTTTAGTGTGACTATTTTAGCTAACTAAAGTAGTCCACTTTTTCACAATGAATTATCCATATTGTGAAGTTACCAATCATGAAAAAAACCTCCAATTAATTTTTTGCAGAAGTGGTAAATCAGGGGAGACAAATCTGACAAGATTACGACAACGAGTGCTTGACCTATTGTACTTTTGGATTGAGGGTTTCTATTCTGTAGATTTTGATGACAACACAGAACTCATTGATACACTGCAGAACTTTCTAGAAGAATCTGTAAGTTGTAAATTGCCAGTCAGATGAGATATAAACATACAGTCTCGGTACATATCCAGTTTAATGACAATCAATAGAGGATTTAGATTTTGTCTCATAACAACTGAAAGATATCTTTCTAGTAATACATATAATGTCAAAGACTGAGTAATACTTACAAATAAGTAAAGAAACATTAAAATTCTCTCTTTTCCCATATTTAATCCAGATTTCAGATAAAACTGCTTGTGATCACTTTCTCATATGTTTGACATTGAATCATATGTGATAAGGTTTGTCCTTTACCTGCCCAAGGTTGATTACAACAGCTTCCTCCACCAGTAATAATATTGTTGAAAGTGCAGTTTAACCCCAATCAAACAAATCCTTTAGTGTTATTTTCAGCTCTTATAACAACAGCTGGACATTAAACAATGCTGATTATTCATATATGTGTCTTATCCCATATCTCCTGAGAGGCTAAAATTTAATGTAAAACAGCTGCAAAGAATATTAATAGAAGGCATTTTTGAAATGGTAGAAGCATTTTAAATACTAAATGATAGAAATTTGTTGAAAATAATACAGAAATATTTCAATCATAAATGAGAGACAACTACATTTAAGCATAAGTAATATGAAATAAACATCTAATGAGAGACCACTTTTTAATAATCAAAGGGTTATGTCTTGAGTTTTTCCTTAAGATGATTAGCTATGCTTTATTTATTGCCAGGAATTAAGTATTTGTATAAATTTTCAGGGTATTAAACCATCTTCAGAATATGAGGAGCCATCTTTACAAGATTTACTGAACAGCTGTTTAATAGGTCAAAATATAGATCTTGTCTCTGCAGCAACAGAGGATAATATCCACATCTATAAACCAGGCACACAAAAAAAGGTACACAAATATATTATTAAGAAATGTAATCCCAGAAATGTCTCTTTACAGGAAGATTTCGTTGGCTTAAAGTGTCTGTCACATTTTGTTTGCAGACATTTGCTAAACTGTGAGGCATGAGAAGCTCATCCTGTGAACTTCTGTTTAAAATTAGACTGCATTGTGTCTGTCAGATTACATCTTTACTGGAATAATGATGGTTCTAGAAAAATTACATCATATATTCCTAACATTAGTTAACTTGTATTTGGTCCAATATATTTTCAATACAATGCAAATTTTAAGTTTTGTGGACATTTATCCTTATAAAGTCATTTCATATGTTATTACTGAAATGTTAACAATGTGTAACTTTATATAATGTAGGAGAAATTGGAAGATCCACAGGTAATATGCATGTAGATGTAATACATTATGGGTTAATCATCTCATACCATGTGTAGTTCTACATTAATTGCACTTGACCGTGTTGCACATTGTTGCAGTTTATTCAAAATAAATTAATCACTGATTAATAATTGATCAGATTTTCAAGTTATATTAAAAAGAATAAAGATTATTTAATTAAACCACTAATTGGACTGACTTCTTTTAGATTTATTCTCCTGTAACTGACTAGATTATATAGCTGTCAATTGATCAATTGATCAAATAAAACTTGCATGACTTAACACTGTAGATTCATAATCCATTTTCTGGTGAAACTTGTTTCATTTTGGAATAAGGTTTATTTTTTCTATTTGTCATTATCTCTTTATTTCGCACTAAACTAATTCTACCTTTGTAACAGAATATTAATGTATGTCTGAGCAAATATCATATCTTAATTGGTGTTCAGAACTCTGGAAATTTTGTCAATGTTGCGTACTACCCTACTTTTACTATCTGTAGTGTCCCTTTCTTGTTTTCCTTATATATACAAAAATATATGTAGCTTGACCTTTAATTCCTCTACTTTTTCATACTGAGTACTAAATTTGACTGACTGTATGTAATGATAAGATATTTAATCATTCATTCTTCCTGTTTTATTGTTTTCTCTCCATGATTCAGGCAATCATTGTTGAATTGTGACCTTGTTTCTGGCAATGAAAGGAAATTTGAGGTTGATTTTTTATAAATTTCATAGCATTTTGTATTTGATTTTTTATATTTTTGTGTGTAATTCAGTTTTATCTTATATTACCAGATTCTTAGAGAGAATATAACTTATTTATGTCACAAATTAACATTTGAAACTGACATATTTTTTCTTAGGCAATCAAGAACTTCGAAACTCTCATCCCAAATTTTTTTTCTTTTATTTTTATAAGTCTGAAAAAATCATTCACAATCAAAACAGACTGTTTTAGTTTATCTGATGTATTGGCTGTTTACATTTCACTTATTATCTTCTCCTCTTGAATTAGTTTGCCAGTTGAAACCCCCTCCCAATGCTGATAGAGCATCTATGAGTACAAGCACCAATTACTAATTATGATGGCTAAAAATTAATTTAAAAAAATCTTCTCCTCTGAAACCTCAGTACCAGTGGTATGCAGACTGAGTGTATTGGACATTTTGTTGTCCACATCCTTAAAAATGGTTTTAAATGTTGCCTGCTGGATGTTAAGCAGCAATCAATCAAGATTATATAAGACATTAACTGCATTGCAAAAAAGAATTCCACCCATGACCTAAATTAATTAAAAATAGGACCGTAATTAAAATTTGCTTGAAGATGTCCTCAGGTGCAGACTGACTAATTCGAACCACATTTTGCAGAAATGACCTTTGATTATTTGCTTCTGCTGTAATTTGTTCTTAGTCCTTTTTTGTCTATATGTGGAATCAGTTCAGACTAATGGAATGTTGTATCATTTTAGGAAGATTGCCATCTATATTTACAGTAAAATAACACTGCTGTCCACTGTAGCCCAATAGTTGATTGGTCAAATAGAATGCTGTCAGTATCTGTGAAATATCAATTAAAATGGGAGTTTTGGTTTTTATTGAGAATTTGGTTATTTAATTCTTGCAGTTTTCATTGTTTACTTCAGTAGAAAAAAATGACTACTATACCATTATCTGTTAATTTTCCTAAAATAATAATTTCAAATGAAAAGAAATTTCAAAATGATAATTTTGTAATTTGATATTGTTGTAAACCATTAAAAGATTTTGTTTGTCTGTTTTTAGTGGGACACGCTAAAGTCAATGGTAAAAGCCAAACCAGGGAAATCTGTTCTACCTCATGTCAAACCAGGGCCAGTGAGACCACAGCGTCGTGGAAGTGTTGATCTGGATTTAAAATTATCACGAAGAACAGAAAATTTTACATTGACAGACTACACACCACAGAAGTTGGCAGAACAGTTAACACTCATCGAACAGGTATTATCTCCCCTTGTATCTAGATTAAAAAAACTGTATGGCTCATTTTAATTTCACAGTAAAACATAAAATATCAAACACTGGACTAGATAGATACTTGTTTCTCAATGGAATAAAATTTTATGAAGCCAAATAAAATAATCATTTGCATATATCCTTTAATATTATTTTAATGCTATTTCAACTAATATATTTAAAGCTGTTTGGAAGGCACTGGTTTATTTTTACCAACATTACATACATTATCAATTTGTTTGAATGTAAATTTCCTTAGGGAAATTTTCAAATGGATAACCCAAAAAGTTTGGTAGCATAAGATTATAGTATAGCTAGTGATTTTTAAGTATATTTGGTTCTTAGGAGATATTTTGTTAAGCAATCATTCAAATTGATAATTTTCAGTGTGCATATATGGATTTAGATTTGAAAGACTAAATTTTTAGTGTTATGTTTGTAGGGATTTTTCCAGCGAACACATCCAGTACATTATTTGAATTCCAAGGCTCAGGGTGTAGGTGTGTCGCTAACTCTTGCCAAGTCTCGGGCACCATCTACTTTCAAGTGAGTATCATTGTAGCATACACACAACTTACAGTTAACAAAAAAATTCAAGTTGTTTTGGAACATACAGAATCCTTATTGTTTATTGTCAGCATTGGGTGTAATGTCCTGTTGTCAGTTTTGGCAAAGATTGTAATGTCCTGGTTGGTTGTTGTTAGTTTTGGCAAAGGTTGTAATGTCCTGGTTGGTTGTTGACAGCTTTGGAAAAGTTTGTAATATCCTGGTTGGTTGTTGACAGCTTTGACAAAGTTGTAATGTCCTGGTTGGTTGTTGTCAGGTATTGGCAAAGTTGTAATGTCTTGGTTGGTTGTTGTCAGGTATTGGCAAAGTTGTAATGTCTTGGTTGGTTGTTGTCAGGTATTGGCAAAGGTTGTAATGTCCTGGTTGGTTGTTGTCAGGTATTGGCAAAGGTTGTAATGTCTTGGTTGGTTGTTGTCAGGTATTGGCAAAGGTTGTAATGGCCTGGTTGGTTGTTGTCAGGTATTGGCAGAGGCTGTAATGGCCTGGTTGGTTGTTGTCAGGTATTGGCAAATTTCTTAGAAGGGAAAAATTTAATTTTCTCATCATGTTTAGCTGAGATTTAAGATGATTTTAATATCAAATATCTGAACAATAGCAGAACTATAGACAATATTTATTCTAACATCTACAATTCCTTACAGATTAAACAGTGGTGATGGTGAAAACCAACCAGTCTCCAACTTATTTGTATGTGAAGTTAGAAATGAATCCAATGTAACACAGATGATTGAATTCTCTCATCAGATCTCACACTGGGTCGCTGCCGAAATTGTCAGCTGTTCCTCTGCTAAGGTAAAGCTAGTTCAAGATTATCACACTTATTTTATGTTAAAGTAAAGTTAGTTTTATATGAAAAGGGAGCCAATATGTTTTACAAATCATTTATTAAGGATATCAGGACACCACAGAAATATAAAGATAAACGGGCAAATTCATTAAATATAGTAGATCTAGATTGGAAATCAATACATAAATACAACTTCAGATTAACTAAAGATACTAAATTGCAATGGTTTCAGTTTAGAATAATCCATAAAATTTTAGCAACAAACAGATATTTATCAATAATTAAAATTAGGAATGATCCTATCTGCTCTTTCTGTAATGTTGAAGAAGAAACAATTGCTCACTTATTTTTTGAATGTGATATTGTAAACAACTTTTATATTAGCTTTGAGAATTGGATTTATGACAAAACCTCAGTGCTACTTAATTTTTCAAG
>JARWCS010060108.1:0-15909 GCA_034783895.1 Geukensia demissa | reverse complement strand
AATTAGAGAAAAATTGATTTTAATTAACCTAAATTTTATTTATGTATTTTTTGTGACTCGGGCGTACCATACATTTTTGGTGACGCTGCGGGAACCACAAAAATTACCTAAATTCATTTCATGTAGTCTTAATTAGAATTAAGGTACTTAAATTGAATTTAAGAAGAAAAAATTTGATTTTAAGTAACTTAAATTGAATTTATGTATTTTTTGTGATTCGGGCGTGCCAAACATTAGATTATCTTTAACTTAACAGTGGATGGAAATGGGGAAATGTATAACGTTTGTAAGAAACGGTTAGCACAAAACTTCTCGTTACTTTAAAATTACGATAAATAGGAACCTAAAAATATTGATTTCACACCAGTGTATTTGTCGCGCCGTGTACCAAAAATGGAAAGACGCTAAACATGCTAAAGGTTTATAACATGGTCGATTTGAGGCAATTAATATATTGTGACGGTCTCTAGTGAGCACCAGATTTGACGGTCGGGATTTAATATCTCTGACCTCACTGGTAAAGAGTTTTCTGGTCTCGTGAACTTTTTCACTGGTAGCGTGAGCCTGAGCTGCTGGTTACACAGCTGGATTGAATACCATCGGTAGCATGGTTTCAGCCAAGGCACTGGTTTATCTTTCTTATGATTTAAGACAACAATTACGTTACATAGGTGTGGATGCGAGGGGTAATGACTTGTGTATGTATATCTTACCAAATAATATTGCTGAGTTATTCACATTTCTGTGGTTGGTAGACGTCACTGTTGACGATGTGGTTTCTTCGAAGGTTTACTACGCTTATCTGAATCCCCGTGCACGCTTTTTGGGGTCGCTTTCTCATCTGCCATTTCCGTAACTGTTCGTAAATAGGAGGTACACCAAAGGATGCCAAATTTTAATCTGGCTACAACATTCCACCCTTCCGTGAAAAAGCATTGAGCATATGAATCCAAATCCAATCGGATTGTTTCTGTTATAAAAGTAGCTTCCAATGATTATAATAACAATATTAGTAGTCAATTCTTTCAAGTCCACAAAATTTATTATCACTATATTGTAAACTTCTTTCAGATTTTTGTGTATAAACTGTTTTCATCTCTTGCAGCGGAATGTGGAACAGAAATCACAAGATGAAGACGTTCCCCAATATAAGGTGTAAAACCTTATATCTGAAATAGCTGTTTCTCAAAATCACAATCCTATCACTTCAAGCCAATGTTAATAAAACATAATCAATCCAATCAGGGAAAACTGAAAATCAAACTATAGCTCTGAATTCAAAACAGATGTACATTTCGCATTATTACAGTTAAAAAATATATAATTTAGAGTTTGTAAAAATCCCTGGAATTTTTGTTCACCGTCTCCATAAAACAGGTAAAGGAATATTTCTAATCCTTGCTACAAATTTGGTTGTGTTGATAACGTTCCAAGGATGGTTAATCTTTATACTTTGTGTGGACATAAATATGGAGCATCTGTTTCTAGTAAGAGTTTCTGGTCTGGAATTTTAGCAATCAAGTGTTCAAGTTTGGTATTTTCTGTGTTGACAAGGCCAGCTGTTATTCCTGAAACAATTTTAGGTAGATTGTTCCAAATTTCTAATTATGTCAGAGATCCAGTAAAACAATGTCGATTAAATGGCAAATGGTAAATTTATGGTTCTGACTTAATTCAAAAGTTCGAGCTGCTGCAACTCCATCACCATTATCTCTACAATGCAATGCAACAGGTAAATTATGTTTAGCAGCTAGACGAAGTAAGGTTAAAAAGGCTTGACCCTGTTCAAGACATTAATCTGGGGTGGTACAAGGATGTCCCTGGTTCTTGCAGGCACAATCTGAAGTTAAGTCTGTTCCGGTCTTTCCTACAGTAATGCAACTGCTAGTCTGAATATAATTTATTAACTGTTTTAGAGTGGTCTTTGTGATTCCAAAAGTTGCCATGTGGGGATGAATAACAAAAGTAGTTCTGTAATTTAGTTGTTCAGTCTACCTAGACCAATAGTGTGGGTAAACATAGTAGGCAATTCCAAAGAGGAGATGATTTGTGTTGAAGGGCGAAATTATTTTTTCAATATCGTCAAAATTAAGTCGTTGTGAAGAGGACGACAGGCGCTGTACAATCTAAATGAAAATGAACATTGAAATTAAATTGATCAGTAACAGCAATTGGCAAACGGGTGAGCAATTCCATTCCAGAAGAAGTCATACGACTATTAAATTGTGTAAACTGTTGCGATCTTTGTGTGGTAAAACATCTCTTCAGCAGTCTGGTAATTATTTCGAAGTGTAAAATACAAATTATATGGTTTGGAAGATCAATTGTAAATTCTTCTACCCTGTTATTACTATAAAAACTTGAATAAAATTTCATACATCATTCATTTGCTGCAGAAGACCCCTTTTGCTCTTATATCCCTACTACTGATTCAAACCACACAACAAGCAAATACATGGCTCCATCCATTAGTTGCCACCACCGATGGAGATTCTCCTCATCACAACTTTCACATTGTACATGGGCATGTGGCACAGAATGTTGATGAATAAAACTAGTGAATTGGGTTGTTTGTTCTTCACATGTCGAACAAGCTAATGTTGGGGACCAAAACCAAGGCAGATGAGTCCTTAAAAAATGTCTTTTAATGTGTAACTTTTGGGGGATCTCACATATATTGGACAAAATTTTATATTTGCAGGCAACATGTCCCTAGGTAGTCTTTCATAGGATGTTAAACGTCTAGGTAAACTGTCCAAACTCCCAGGAATAAACACCCTGACATCTGTTGGTCTCTCCTCCCTATCTCCACTGGGACCTCTGGGAGCTGTAGGTTGTTGTCCTGATGTTGATGTTGATGACAATTTAAGATCCGCTGTGAGACGTGAAGCCTCAATGGTTCGAATCATCATATCTTGACGGATTGTTATCCTGAGCTCATCGTTTAACTCTGTTTGTTCTTTTTCTGATGCCTCTTCCTTGAGTCGTGAAACCTCGCATGGGGTAACTTCTTGATCTTCCTCTCTGATATCCTCTTCATCACTCTGTCCAACTTCATCAACAACTTCCCAATCTCCTTCTTCTATGTCCTCCATCGACAATTTGATATCCGTCTGTTGGTATTTCTGCATTGGTATCCTCAGACCAGAATGACGCCACTATGGACAGCACATCTTCCCTATCAGACATTTTCTAAAAAATACATATAATAATAATCATAATTGAAACATAAAATTATGTACGAATATTACTTGAGATTAATTCAGCCTTAAAGCTTGCAAATATTTAGGCTTCTGTATTTTTCTTCCTCTACTAGATTTAATTTCTTGAAGGGTTTCAACTTCAGCAGTAGGCGTTCGTGAATTTTGTCTAAAAAGAATGTTTTCATCAACCTGTTTTGGGTTAGTATCTTGGGTATCTATGTTGGAATTACTACCTAAACTATTGAAAAACACTTCTGTGTAGGAAATCATTTTGTCCAATTCTTCCTGTAATAGTCATCTAACAATTCTTCAGCAATTGCTTCACTGTTAAAGAGCTCATGTCTCAATCTTTTAATCCAAACAGGTATATGTCTGTCATTACATCTCATTATACGGTCATGGTGAACAACTCTTTAATCTCTTCTTCCTTTAGTTTTATATAAAGACGGGGTTTTTTTCTATAAATAAAAATGGTCCTTTCCATGGAGGCTGCAACTTATTGCTATATCCTACTTTTGTAGATGAATCTAATAAAAAGACTAAGTCCCCAATGTTATAGGAATGCTCTGCAAGCCTAAAATCATAATCTTTTGTCTCAACTGTGCAACCCTTAAATTTTGTCTGGCAAAATAATGAACTTTTTTAGATTTTCTGCTAGTTCTATGACCCACGGATCATCCTCTTGATTTTCTGCATTTACTGACAGACCCATTAACAAAGGAACAAGCTGAGTTGTCTCCCTTCCTAGCAACAATTTATTAGCTGTAAATCCTGTTTTTCTATTTACTGTTGAATGCAAAGCCATTGCTTATATTGGTAAATCTTTATCCAATGCTTTGCTTTTTTCAATATAGCATCTTATCATGGCTAACACAACTGTGTTATATCTTTCACTTTGTCCATTTGAAGAGGGTCTATATGGTGTGGTTCTGGTTTTGGCAATTTCCAACAGATCACATAAAGCTTTAAAAAGTTTACTTTCAAAATTTCTCCCTTGGTCTGTATGAATTTCTAAAGGACATCCAAAAGTTGCTATAAAATGAAATAATACTTTCTTTGCCGATTGTTCTGGAATAGCCTCCATTCAATCCACTTTGTAAATTGATCCAACATCATTAAAACATAGCGATTGCCACTTGCACTTTCATTAAACGGGCCTAAATGTCTATATGCAATCTCTCCATTGGAGCACCAGCATGAAATGAACCTAATGCAAGACGAGGAGTAATGTGGACTTTCTTATTTCTGTTGCAAATGTTACATGTTAAAACATAATCTGTAATATCACTTCCCATTCGATGCCAAATAAAAGATTGTTATATTCTTTGAATTGTTTTGTCTCTGCCTAAATGTCCTGCTAATTTATCATCATGGCAATGTTGTAGACTTTCTTTTTTAAGACTTGTTGAAACTACTAAGCACAGATTTCTTTCATTTTTCTCTAAATATCTATAGTACAACGCCCTTTCATGAAATTCTAAACAGAAATTACTTAATCCTAAAAATCTGGTTGCTGGACTACTGAGTCGCAATGTTGATAGGAATGGTTCTTCGTCAGTTTCTAACCATTGAAAAACTGGCAAAATGTCGTTGCCATTGTCTTGCATTTGTCTTATTTCTAAAGGTGAATACTCAAAAGTCCAATTACATTGCTGAGTTTCGTCTTTCCCCATATATGGCAATGTTTCATCGAACTCTCCATATATGGAATAGTTGCATCCAAGTCTACACCCTCTTCCTCTTATAAAGTGTGCAGCCTTACAGATTTAATGGTTTTTATAACTTCTGGTTTTACCTCCTTCTTTGATAATAGTAGCACATCATCAACATCCATTTCAAACCTTGACCACTGATTATGAGCTCGAGTACAATATTTACAGCTACCGCACGGTAAATCCGCTACATTCTCACCGGCTACGTAGCAACCACATTCGTGTATTGTGTCTGGAATCCTACTCATTCCATCTGCATTTCCAGCTCTATGAATGATCTCCATATCAAGTTGTGACAACTCCTCTAACCGTCTGGCAAGTTGTCCTTCAATATGATTAAATCTCATAAACCATGCCAAACTATTCTGGTCTGTTCTAAGGGTAAAACGGCGTCCTAATAAATAATGTCTGAAGTGTCTACAAAATTTTACCACAGCTAATAGTTCCTTTCTGGTGGAACAGTATCTTTTTGGGGGGGGTTAGCAATACATGACTCGCATAACATATAACCTTTACTTTCCCATTTTGGACTTGTGATAAAACTGCACCTATGGTTTTATAAGAAGCATCTGTGTCCAAAATAAATTGTCCATTTGGTTCTGCGTAGACTAAACAAGGGGTTGATGTCAACGCCTTCTTAATTTCATTAAAACCTTTTCATGGCGTGGAAGCCGTAGAAAATCCCTCGCACCATGTGCTAAATTATACAGGCAGTATGTCATTTCTGCAAAATGATGAATATGATCTCCATGATAATTTGCAAATCCCAGAAATGACATCAGGTCTCTTCTACTTTCCGGACTAGGCCATTTTTATACAGCTTCAATTTTTTATGGGGCTATTGAGATTTCCTTAGCATTTACAGGTTTTCCTAAATATAATTTCTGTTTGAAACAACTCACATCTTTTAGGTGTTAATTTCAGGTTTTTTTTCTCTAAACCTTTGAAATACATTACGCAAGTGAAATAAAGCTTCATCAAAGTCTTTTCCAAGAACTATAGTCCTTGATCTTCCCCTTGACCTACTTCTTGCATCATTATAATTTGACTCAGGTATTCTGGATCATATATTTGCTGTAGGTCAAAAATTTGTTGTTGCAATTTTCTTATTTCCTTTTTAAGTTCTGTGTCTTGTGTAACAATATTGGGTCTTTTTGTAATTCGACAACTTGTTGTTTAATATAAATC
Source organism: Geukensia demissa (assembly GCA_034783895.1). NCBI lineage: Eukaryota > Metazoa > Mollusca > Bivalvia > Mytilida > Mytilidae > Geukensia > Geukensia demissa. The sequence goes on along the minus strand of JARWCS010060108.1, from coordinate 9,806 downwards.
ACCTGTTGTTGCAACTTTTGTTGTTCTTCTGAGTTTTTCTTAATATCAGTTTTGAGTTCTTCTGGACGATCTTTTGTAGCAAAGTTCTTTTGTACCTGTTCAAGTGTTGCTATTATTTGGAGTTGTTGTTCATGTTGTTCCTTCTGATACTTTTCAAGAAGTTGTAAAATTTCTTTCTTTATAGTGTTCATAGCAGGCTTAATTTCCCTTTCACCTTCTGCGGGTAACTCCCTCCTGCAAGTAATAATTGTTTAATTTCTTTTTCTGACAATCCAGTACATTCAGCAAGCGATTTCTCAGTAAGTCGACCATCTTCGGTTCTTTTTTTTAATCAGTTGTCTTGCTTTTGAAACATCTATACCATCAATGGTCTTAAATTGGGCTTCTGTAGCAATTTGAACATTTAATCTGGGTCTTGATGTCATATTGTTTGATTTTGGTTAAAGTAAGTTATTGGTTAGTAAAATACATCTACTTGGCTAGGCAAAATAAGCTGATAAAAACAAGCGTGAAGCCATCCTACTTTATACAATAATTACAAACCATACAACTGCATTTTTTTCTATTTAGAAATTTATTCTCCAATCGTAGAAAAAAAGGTATGAAACCTTAAAGTCTACTTAAAAATGCATATATATTTTTTATTAAAGTGTGTAACCTTAAAATTTATTTAATAATACCAGCATTCTAGTTTTTCAACTAACAATAAAGTTTGTTTATGTTTGTTTTGTTTCAAGTTCCGGTGTACACCTGACTTCCGCCTTCATGCTCACCTATGAATTATAATGGCGGACGCAAAAATGAATAGATTGAAATACTGTTTTGACGACGGCAGCATTTAAATGACTAAAATGATTTTCATCTTCATTAGAGGGTTGTTTAAATATGTTGTGTATGCTCTGTTTTTAATGTCAGGGGGTTCCGATAAAATAATCAGAGATAAACGAACACGTGATTATATCACCGCGAAGTATGAAATGACAAAATTAATAATATTGAACAGTTTGTGAGTCGTTTGTCGACGATGCCATTTGTGGACGCGAGGGGTAAGGGCTTGTGTATGTAAATCTTACCAAATAATATTCCTGAGTTATTCACACTTCAAGCAATCTGTGGTTGGTAAACTGTCACTGTTGACGATGTGGTTTCTTAGAAGGTTTACGCTTATCTGAATGCCCGTGCACGCTTTTTGAGGTCGCTTACGTCCTTGACAAGACAGACATATCAGCATTATTCATCTACGGAATCGATTTTTAAACGCGTCACAAACAGCCCGATAAACCCACGGAAGAAATAAAAACAGAATATTCTCCCAAACAATCCGTAATCGATTACGCCAATTTTGTCTTAGAGTACGTCGGCCGTTGAAGGGACTTATCCTTAAACAGCGTCACAGGGCGGCACGACTTCAATGGAGTTCGATGGAATAGTTTGACATCTAGACAGTTTCTTTTTACCGGTGAATCGGAAATCAATTTGACATTTAGCGATGGCAGAGTCAGGGTCTACCGTAGGCGAAATGAAAGGTTTTCTGATGCGTGCATACAGGAAACAGATCGTTTTGGTGGAGGAGGAATTATATGGTATGGGGTGGAATTACCTACCAGGAACGTACCGATCTCAAAATCGTTATTGGTAACTTAAATGCAACAAAGTATAGGGACGAAATTCTGGCTCCAGTTGTTCTCCCATTTCTCCTAAAGTATCGTTTTAAACACGTTTTCCAGCAGGACAATGCCCGTTGTCACGTAGCGCGGATTTCAATGGATTTTCTGGAGAATAATCACATTCGTGTATTATGGCTATCAATGTCCCCAGATTTATCGTCAATTGAGCATTTATGGGATGAACCTGGGCGACGTGTTTGCAATAGCCAGAATCCAATATAAACGCTCGCACAGCTCCAAGCAGCACTTCAGAGGGAATGGAACAACATCCCTCAAGAATTTATTCGTCGTTTAATTGATTCGACTAAGTATTGGGTCTCTTCTGGAGACATATGGACATGCAATGGGTTAAACCTCTCTTGCATGATACAGTTCACCATACCTAACGTCTGTGCCAAATATCAGGAAGCTAACCTGCATGGTTTCTGAGAAAAATGTGACACAAATTTCCCAAGATGATAAAAGTCAAAATCTCGACAAACAGGAAGTGGATATGCGACCGACTTGAAACCGCCTTACACGATACAAATCCCCATACCAAAGGTCTGTCCCAAATATCAGAAGCTAACTTGCATGGTTGCTGAGAAAAATGTGACATAAATTTATAGTCACGCAAGACGACGTACGACGATGGATAGTGATCCCTATATGTCGCTCTGAGAAACGCAGGCGACACAATGAGACGGAGATGTCAGGTGGTCATATATGCGAGAGGTGGTCATACACGGTATTGACTTGTGAACTTGATTTTTGTTCTCTTTCCGTTAAATTTTTCCGCAAATGTGCAATATTGTTTCAGATAGAGAACATTTGTTATTGGGTTCTTACTATTTAAGAACTTACTATTTATATAACTTATTGTTATTAATTTCAGTTTTGAAAAATATAAAAGCTCTTCCCAGCATATAACGTGTCTTTTTTGTCTAGTTTATAATAAGACTATGGCGTACAATGACCTTTAGTAAAAGAGTTATTACTTACATGTATATGTCGATCGTTTTATTTGACAACGGAAGATACCAAACGAAAATAAAACAGCAGCAAAATAATGTACATAGAACACGGTACAGAAAATTTATTCAAGAGAATACAAAACCAAATAAAGGCAGGGCCCGTTCAGGTGTGGTTGGTATTCCACTCCAAAATGTCTCTCTTGTAAAATCTGATAGTGGTTGGAACGAGGTCTCTATGACATTAACCCCATATCTTTTCATATTAATTGAAAATAATTCAAAGATACCAAAGGGGCAGACAGAAATCGTCAAGTTAGAGGACTAACAAGAAGATGGACAACAAAATGAAACGAAAAGACAAACATTGAACACACAACACTACAGTAATAACTAATGCTGGAGTAACACTAATCCTACAAAAACTACGGTAGTTCATGTGCCCCGTAAAGAGTTAGCAAACTGCTACACTAGTGTCAATCGTCGTGTTACTCAGTAGTTGTATTTGGCTTCCCTTTTTTTCGACTGGTTCGTAGCATTTGTGAAGAAAGCATGATTGGAAGAGATTAGTTCATTTAACTGGAAGTTTAATTTAAAGATACTTATGGATTCTATCGAGGAATTTATGCCAGATAATAAAACGCGAATGAGAGGACAAGATTCCCTTTCGGACTGGGTGAAGGCTGTGAGGTCGTTATAACAAATACGAATTCAGTTAATACGATCTATGAATACATACGCAAAATCGGTCTTCAATGATCCGAGTGTTCCTAGATGTCTCTCTGAACTATATGACAGATATTGGGTTGTCCCTGCTTACAAAGCCCCTAATACATTTTTTGTTTGTAAATCCCATTACATAGACTGCTTGATTAATGAACCCAACATATACCCCGACGACACTTGTCGAAGAAGAAATAATTGATAATCATCAGTTTTGTCTTCATTTAGAATTTCAACCAGGCAGTAATAATTTGATCTTCCTTCACTTTACTGGATTCCAAAGTTACATAAATGGCAAATGCTCCACAAAACCTCTTTCCAAGTTACTGACAGTTATTTTATCAACAGTAATCAGCGGGCTCCAGGGTTATTTTGAAACAAGCCATTCTAGTGGTGGTGTGAATTAAATTTGGATTCTAAAAAATTAAAAACATTTGTTAGAATGTCTGAAATCAAGTCTCTTTCCTGTTGCAGTAGCATCAAAATGTTTTGATGCTTTCCTCACACTGTATACCACTATTCCTCATTCAAGCCTCTACGAAAAATTATAAGCTTTGGTTCAACTTTATTTTGTTAATTAAAGGTGGCAAACGCAGGTACAAATATTTGATTCTAGGGAGGGAAAAATCTTATTTTGTTTTAACCACATTGATTCTAATACAACGTTAACGTTCTCTGAAGATGACTTTGCAGAAAAATCGATTTTTTTATTGACAATATTTTTAAATGTTTTGTGTACTCCTTAAAATGTTCATATAGCATACCCACAATATTCCATACTTATTCAACACTGTTTTTAATAATGCATGACTAACCATTTTGAATACGAATAACCTGGTGGTCATGTTCAACATTTCGTTTGGAGTTTCCAAGCGGTTTGTGTTTATCTTGTTTAACGTATTGTGATGATTTACTTTTGAAAAATTTCTTATTTTGTTCATCCTCCCATTTTTTGTTGTAACCTTAAGTCGCATTTAAAATTCCATATATGTTTTGTCATTGAGGGTTTGCCTTTAATATTTTTGAGTTTCCTGTAGTGTCTGTTAGTTGTCTTCTAAGTTACAGAATTAAGAATTTGTTTCTTAATTGACGTTGCTATGCCACAGCATAAAATACTTCAGCCCACGAACAATGTTTCAGTATCGATTACTTCATACAAGGGGGTGAGGTTCTTTCCCTCTTGTAGACCTTAAAAGGGCCTTTAACTTTTGACCTTTTAGCAACTACGTGATTTAATTAGGTGCGATCTTCCTGGATTTATCCCATATCTTTCTTTTTCATTTATGTATATATTGCATTATATAACACGGTTGGTAAATTAATTTTAACCTAACTAACGGTTTTTTAGACAATTTTTGAGTTTTTTATTCACAACAGCTTATTTATTTTCTTTTGATTCCAAAAATTTCTGATGTAAATCATTTAAGACAAGCGTTTCAGGAAAAAGTGAAAGAAAACCGAACAACATGGAACACGACACACATAGTGTATATAAAACTATAAACAAACATACAACTATGAACAATGTGGACTCTACCAAAACATAGAGTGAAATCATAACAGGTGCTACGAATGGTAATCAGCTCCAGCCTCTTTCAAGACAGCACCGCATTGTCCATTTTTCACTATGGTATTAGTCGTTTCAATGTAGTGGGGAAGGCTAAAAATGATTACAAGGCGGAGAAAGTCAACAGCCTGTTTAGGTTACTCCGCAGCTTAACAGGAAAAGATCTGTGAATTGGAGACTCCATACCAGCCAACAAGATTGTGGTGTCGACCATATAAATTGCAGGGGTGATAACTTCAATCGATCAGCAACCAATCTTTGTTTAGCAGTTTCTGTGTCAACGACTTTCTTCTTTCTAGCAAATCGTTGTAATTGACACGTTTTCTTGATAAAACGTATGATCTAGGAGATGTATACACAAAAACCTGCTAAAATCTGATTCCAATGAACGGAAAGCTGACTATTGTGAAGTTTTAGTCATCACGTTTATTATAAAGCTTTGTATGAAGCTTTCTCGCATTGTTCAATTCACGATGAAGATTAGGTTATAAGGAAGACTTGAGAGTGGCTGTTGTGTCTTTAAACTTGCTCGTTTGAGTAGATGAGGTAAAGATAATCTAAACAGCTTTTTCTGGACAGAGCTAAGTAAAATTTTATCCCAAAAGGATAAAGTCAAGTACACCAATTAATCAGAAAATAAGTCATGAAAATTGTTTAAAAAATAGTTTTTGAGATCTTATTTACATTATACAAAATTATTGTACTTTGGAACTGACTAAAATTACACATTTAAAGATATTTCGAACTTTCTGTTGGTTTCATATTTTTCAATATTTTTGCAAGTTGTTTTACCAAATATTCTCAGCATTAAAACTGTTGTAAAAATACCGACTGATAATTTTCAGCCACTATATTATACTGTACAAAATTGCAGTTCCACTCCAAGAATTAGCAACTAACAAATAGTTCCTTGCTTTGTCGTAATGAATAGCCTCCGGATAGTTCAACCCGTCACTTTGTCGCAGAATAACTTTTCTTTTCTTCCCATTACGACTTATGGATACGACATTATGTGATTCGTAACCGACGACAAATATATCTCCATCGCTTAAGCTCGCAATGGTACTGGGAGATGCTAGTATATCGTCGTTGAATTGCCATATTGGACGACCTTCTAAATCACAACAGTTGACAACTCCCCAAAAGTTTCCTGTGTAGTAAATTCTATCCTGGTCAACGGTGCAGTAACAGCCCTTCTCAATCAAAACTTCGACTGGTATAGTTTTTATTCTCATTCCAAACAGGTTTAAAACTTCAATACCCTTCTGAAAAACAACCACATACAATTTTCCGTCAGAATACGACACGCCCCAGCAACTTTTCCCAAATTTTATGTCGTGGCATAAAGTATGTTCGTTCATGTCAAATATTTGAAGAGTTCTATATTTACCAAATGTGATCGCATACATTTCTGGCTTGATAACTGCTATATCAAATGGTGTATAATCTAACCTTACTTCCCTGTCAAAGGCTCCAGTTTGGTGGTGTATAATCACTCTGTTGTTTCCTTGATCAACGAAGATAAGTCTACCATTTGGCAGTGTTGCGCAACTTTTAATCCAAATATCATCGTTTCCTTTATGTATCTGTACAGTTTTCTTTAACATCCAGTTGACATCCATGTTTTGATAAACATTTATTCAGTTCTATTATATATTATATTTGCTGTTATCAATCTGTTCCATAGAGCCACGTCCTCGTTTACAATTTACCTTCGCATTGTAGAAACTAAGATATCAGAGGACTAGACTGTAACACAGAGAAAATACAATGTCATCTAAATTATTGATTGTATAATGCATGTTAAATTCAAATAAAAAAACTGAAGTTCTTTATTGATATAATCCCACAGAAATATTCATCTTTCCAACTACCCGAAAAATCGAACAAAAATATTTTTCCGTATACTTGCGATATGGATTAAGTCTACTTTTGTACATCGCAATTGTTTGATTGTTGTTTGTAATCATAACATTTACAAAAAAGTTGGGCAAAAAGAATCTTACTCTAGCAACAATATCAAAAGACGACATGGGTCGAGATTTCACTTGTTTCACTAGAATTCAGTTGCTTAAAATTTGCCATTTAATGTGATTTTCATGTGTGGCAAACAACCGATAATTTTATATTTAAAGCCATGGCCAAAGAAAAAGAATTTTAAGTTAAGATATGACGGATTCGGAGAAAATCCAAAAAAACGTGTGATGCATGCATGGCCATTTTGGTAGAATTCCTGCATTGAAAAATATTTTACTCTTAATGTGATTCCTTCCACACTTTTGGGAAATAAAATAGACTGTCTTGAAAAATAAGAAGATGTATGTAAATGTTAAGTCAGCTAGACGCAAGCAGTTGAATTTTGTCTTATTTTAAGTAAGTGCAACCTTACACTAGAAAAACTCTTCTAGAACTGAAATATTAGTTCACATTGCAGTTTAGTTTTGGAGATATTTTCATGTCCAGGAAGTAAGCCTCTCCTCCCCTTTTGAAAAAAAAAATTAAAATTTATAGGAATTTTTGGCAAATTTTGGCAAAATTACAAAACTTCAATTGCAATTGAATTGTGACTTTAGTGGAGCGTATTGTGACAGCAAGAATAATTTCAATCTGTCGTGTACTCAACAGTTTTGTTCTTTTTAAAATTGTGACCCCAGACAGACTAGATTTTTGGCATGTAGTAAGCAATGTTGTATCAGGTTATCGATACAGACTGCTGGGAGCGTCCGGTTGGAAAACATTTAACAACATGTATGGCATTTGTATCGTAGAAACAATACTTTTATAGGTGGTCCAGTTACAATATATGTTCTTGATCATGAAACGAAATGAAGGAAACAAAATAGCAGATGTCGTCAGAGGTGATGAACCATCCACTATTCGAGTAAGCAGAACTCTGGTAAGTAACATTATAAAGACAAAATCAACTTAGTTGTAAAAGATGTCATATTTAGGCATTAGGGGTCATGGAATTTGTTTGCATCATAAACAGATGAGGCAACAAATTTCAAATTTTGTATAGATGTATATGTTGAAGTTCTACGATATATTTCCTGGTCATGGCAAATTTCTTCTCGTGTACGTAGATTTGTTCTAACTGACTACAGTTTAAGTTAAAATGGAAATTATAGATGGTAACATTTTAATTGAAATAGAATAATGAGAATACAGATATGGGGTTACTGTACATTACAAACTAAATCATACAATAATGATTCGAATTGCCATTGAAACGCCACTTTTACTGCTGTCCTTAATTTTCGTATTCGCTGTTAGGTCTCGAACAATTATGAAGGCGTCTGTTTCGTTGTAATGTTTTCTACCCCAATAAATTAACTATTTTTCCTGAGAAACATTTCGTGGTTTTTCCCCGTTTCACATTTACACGAATTAAGGATCTAACGCAAAAATATACTTTAATGTCAATTTTATACTTACTAGTAAAACATTCTTCAAAATTTCGTCAATAAATTTGAAATCGATATTTCAAATATTCATTACATTTGAAATACATTTAATAAAACAAAGGTGTTGATTATCGACAAACTTTAAGCTTTGGTGGGTAAGCCATTATTCTTTGACACGGTTTTAGATGATTAAGTACGAAAATGGCGTGAAATAAATTACTATAAACATAAATGTTCGATTCTCTTGTCCCAAATAGTCATATTAATTTGACAAAACTTAGCAAAAAGGTTTGAAAAATGGCAAGCAAACCAAACTAAGCAAAAAAAAAAGCAGCCGCGGTTAACTTTAAAAATAAGTCCAAGGAACTATCCATGAGATCATGTTAATATTCCCAAGTCAAACATGAAACTGTGACCACCAGTTGACCAGGTCTTTTATATACACAGGTTTTATAATATGAACATAACTCGAACAGAAAAAATTTTTACCCACACCCCTCGCAGATGTATTTAGCTGCCAAGTGTTTCGCATACAGAATACTACATCTAATTGTAATGTATTAGTCATTTCAATATTATTTAATATTAATTCGTATTAAGAAAGAATCTATGATATATGGCAGAAAGTCACATTCCAAATCTTGTCTCGATTGTGCGCTGTGGTCAAGATGTTGCCTTTATTTCATGTAGTGCAATAGATTTCCGTGGGGAACGAAACAAATTCATAAAAAATAGTGACTTCTATTTCTCTCCTGTATAAAAATAGAAAAGCAGAGAATTAAAGTGTCTAAATTTTACTGCGTACGAAGGGCTTTTCTGAATTAAATGTCTATTCATTATTCTAATTTAAACACTGTATGCTCTATATCCTATATGAAATTCTAATCTGAATATTAGTTCAGATGTGACGCTTTTTGAAGAAGCTAGATATTGTAAAAGTAAATAGACTCACTTGGGGGACAAGCGAAGACAACCGAATCTCGCGCTTAAAAATTAACTGTGTATAAACAAAAAGAACAGAAACTATATAAGACTCTACGAACTCTTATACTCTACAGAACAAACTTAAACAGAGATATTTCGTAAGGGAATGGCCATTTAACTTTAAAGGGGTATGTTTTTTTCTAAGACAGAATTTTTTCACGCGCATTATTTAGTTTTTTTGCAGCGATTAGTCACAACTTAATCAAAATTTAACATTACTCTATACCCTTTATCAGGGTACTGGCTTCAGAGGATTATTTTGTAACTGCCTGTCAAAGTATTTTTCATAAAGATGGATATCATAATATTTTTGTGAAAAACCATAACCCCCTCTCCTCAGAGTTAAATGTTCGTTCCCTAATCCCCTCGCATGTGTAGGATTTAAATTTATTATTCTTCGGTATGTAATGTTTACGCTGTGTCTCTATAACTGAATTATTAAGTCACCCGAAGGGAGACTTATTGCGTTTCTACGTTTCTTTGTTATTATTATTATTATTATTATTATTCC
>JARWCS010059997.1:0-15909 GCA_034783895.1 Geukensia demissa | reverse complement strand
AATTGACCCCATCTATCGAAAAATGGTGAACAAATAACAATAAATGACTAATTATGCAGTCTTCAGAAATCATACAGATATAAACAGATATCTCATCAGGGGTGAGTATCCATTGCTTGATTAAAATGGAATTAAGAGTACAGACTTGTCAGTGATTAAAACCTGTCTTTTGAATTTTACTACATTGTAGTTGAAAACCAAGCTTTATTATATCTCACTTCATCATGGGCATTCCTAAGGGACAGACATATCTATTATCAGGACAGACAGTAAATAAACACATTTTATATCTTATTTATAAATATTTATTTACAATTTTACAATAATTTGTGTTACACAAACAAGATATGATATTGTTGACTAAGTGATATACAAGTCACATTAATCAAGTTCTTAACCAAAATGATAGGAGTCTTTTGTTATAAATGTCTCTATCATGAACCAAAAATTTAAGCTTGTTTAAAGAATTACAATTTTTTAGAATGATCAATTTTAATGATAAAACCAATGTTCTAAAAAGTAAAACAGTTTTGAAAAACAGCTTATTTATGTAGTGATTTTTGTTCATGATTTTGATACAAATCTCCATATTTCCAGCAATTCATTTCTGCGAACTGGTATATTGTGTATGCAAAATAAATTTGTAAATTCACGTTGACTCAGTTTTTCGTTTCTTGTGCTGCCAAACTGGTGAAAATTTATTGCTCATGTTTGTAAGATGGTCTACAGTATCTCACAAAAATCAATAACATACAGAACAAATAGGTATTTAAGCCCTTTTTGATAACATAATATACATGTACACATGTATATATAAAATGGTCATGAAATAACAATTTATAAATTAAAAAACGAAACAAAACCTATACAACATTTATATTTTAAAATTTTAAAAATTCCTTTTTTTTTAATTCCCTTGATAAATACCTCATGAATGTATTCTTAAATATTTACTTGATATGGTGCTAAAATAAAATATTTTAATTTAAGCTGGTATTTGTTTTACACTTTTCAAAAATTAGCATTTATTTAATGCTTTGGAAAAATAAACATATAAATTAAAGTAGATGTTTATTTAGCATTTTTCAAAATTTAACTATATCTGATAACGACAATGACAATATTCAATAAATGTGGTGGGTGGTCTGTTGTCAAACACTGTGATATTGTTTTATTCTGTAAGACAAACTTGTGGTTCATTACAATTTCATTATTACAGTGAAACTTCTATAAACCAGCCAGCAATGGGACAGAAAATTTTGGCCAGTTTAAAGGGGTGGCCAGATTACAGAGGTTAATTTACCATAGCAGATAGCATTTGGGTATTTGTGATTTTGACCGGTTTACAGAGATTGGCCAGTTTTTTGGACAGGTTTAAGAGAGGTTTCACTGTATTACAATTTAAATTCCTTTGTTTAGTTCAGTTTTAAATTTAAAAGTATATGGACTTAAGAAATAAGTATTGATCTAAGTCACGGGCCAAGATTAGTTTTAATTTCTTAGTTCCATAAAACTCATTTGAACATACCAATACTAAAAGTGAAACTGAGTCGATACAAATATGGAAATATAAGTGGTTGGATCCTCTGCGATACAGCTTTCTATTTAAATCCAAATTACAAACATGACAAATAATTGAACATGTACAGGTTAGTTTTTTGCCTTTTGCAATTGAGAAAGATCTGTAAAACACCCACAAGAATAAAATTTAAAATTTAATGATAATCATCAAATAATATCCAAAAAAGGTTAAATTAGCAAGTACATAGTACAGAACATAAAACATCCAACCACAGCCACTGATGGGGTCCTGGGTTTAACAGGCACGCTAGTATTTGTGATTACTCAACCCTCCCATATCACAGGACCATATAACAAACAAACTTTCAAAATAAACTTCATTTGCTGTAACTCTTGATGTTTATTCAAAAGACAAACAAGTTTTGATCATTTTATTGAAGCGTTAATGTCATGGAGCAAGACAATATTCTTGTTTATCTATTTAAAGGATGTTATGTGACAATACATGGATTGTAATAAATTATTTTAGCTTAACTAATAAAATAACATAAAAATACAATAAACAGAAATAAATAAGAATATAATTTATACATTTCTAATTTCTAACTTTTCAACCTACATGTATTTTAATGGATACAATTTTAAGAATACTTTGATGCAATTTTTTTTTTGCATGCATCCAAGGCTAATAATCTTAATAATTGTAAAAACCAGTAGTCTCGGCTTGCCCAGACTATATTCTTGTACATTTGTTAAACTTTAATTGAGAATTTGATGTTTGGAGTGATTGTTAAGGTTAATTTATATATTATCTAGTGATATATAAAGACATGTTTCACAAGCCATTTTAAAAGGTTTGCTAAATTGATATTTTTAGATGTTTGCCAAATTAATATTTTTAAATGTTTGCCAAATTGACAACAACAAAAAAGCAAACTATTGCCAAGAAACTAAAAAAAAAATTTCATTGTAAACAATATTTGAGATTTATATAGTATGTATTTTTTCCTGTTACAAAAATTACAGGAAAATGGTCTCTAAAGGCAAACTTAAGCTGTGATACAGCTGCAGAGCAAATTGCCAAAAATTACTCACATATATTCTTCCACTTTTAAAGTGGATGTCTTGCCGTTTTATTAATCTAAACTTGAACTTGGGTAGCTCGTACTCAGATGACTTGAACACAATGAATAATTGATGTCTGAAACAAATTTTGTTCACCCCTTAGAGTTCTAGCGAAGTTAGAGTGAATATAATATATAATTTTTCTGTCTTGTGGTAAGGAGCATCTATTTTACATATTACAAAAGCCTGTTTGAGTATTAGAAATAGAGTGTTTTTTTATCATCAGTGAATTTATATGTTAAAACAGGTTTAGCTGGACCCAGGGGGTCCCTGTCAAATCCATGATAGTATTTCCACATGTGTTTATGGAACCTAATTAAAGCTTTGTCATCTTGGTTAAATCTTTTACGAAGACCTATGGCCACAACAATAATCAAAGCTATTAAAAATATTATAATAATTGGTAATCCAATTTCCAAAAATGTATCATCTGAATCACTTTTAATTTTTGAATTTTTGATTTTTGGTTTTTTAGTGGTTGCTTGTGAGTTGTTCGAAGAATTTGATGTAATGCTGCTTTGTGAGGTCAAAGTTTGACTGGTAAATTGAGACGAGGTTTTTTGTTGGTTGGTTTGTAATGTAGGGCTGACAGAAAGTGTTGTTGACTTGTTTTTGATTGATGACAGTTTTGAAGTTTGTTGTTTTGAGTATGGTGTAGTTGTTTTGTTTGTTACCATGGTAATAAAATTTGTTTTCAGGCTTGTCACTGATGTTTTCATCTGTGTTGCTACGGTAACTCTGTTACCTATGCCATCAGTTGAAGTAGAACTATGTTTAGTTATAGATATTGTTATATTCCATGCCGTTGATGTAGATTTTGTAGTCTTTTGATTATAGCCTGGAGTTGATTTTGTGTTCTGTAGATTTTCAGTTGGAGTAGATTTTTTTGCCTGTGGATTTTCAGTTGTGGAAAATTTTGCTGTCTGTAGATTGTCAGTTGTAGTAGATTTTGTGTTCTGTATTTTTTTAGTTGGAGTAGATTTTGTGTTCCATAGATTTTCAGTTGGAGTAGATTTTGTGTTCTGTAGATTTTCAGTTGGAGTAGATTTTGTTGTCAGTGGATTTTCAGTTGAAGAAGATTTTGTTGTGTGTGGATTGTCAGTTGGAGTAGATTTTGTGGACAGGTGATTATCAGTTAAAACAGATTGTGTGGTTTGTGAATTGTCAGTTCTAGCAGTTTTTATGCTCTGTATATTTTTGGTTGGAGTAGATTTTATGCTCAGGGTATTTTCATCTTTAAATGTTGTCTTGGGATTGTCAGTTGAAGTAAATATGTTGGTCTGTAAATTGTCAGTTAAAGATTGTGGGGTTGTTGGATTATTGATTGTAGTTGTTATCTCTAGTTGGTTTAAAGTTGATTTTGTGATCTGTGGAAAGTTGGTTGCATCATGAGTATGTAGATTGTTATTGAAAGTAGATGTTTTTACATTTGAATTTTCAGTTGGAGTAGATTTTGTTGTCTGTGGATTTTCAGTTGGAGTAGATTTTGTTGTCTGTGGATATTCAGTTGGAGTAGATTTTGTAGAGCCTGGATTAACAGTTATTGTAGAATCTGTACTCAGGTTAGTGACATTTGAAGTAGAGTCTTTGCTTTTAAGATTGTCATTTGAAGTAGATTTTGTGATGTGTCTATTTTCAGTTGGGGAAGACTTAGTCCTATGATGATTGCCATGAAGAAAGTTAGTTGAAGTAGATTCTGTGCTCTGTTGATTTTCAGTTGTGCTCTGTAGAATTTTAGTTGAAGCAAATATTCTGGCGTGTTTATTATCAGTTGTCTGTAGATTGTCATTTGTTGTATACTTTGTGCTGTCTAAAGTTTCAGTTGGAGTAGATTTTGAGCTTTTTGGATTTTCAGTTGGAGCAGAATTTGTGTTTTCAAAGTTGTTAGTATAACCAGATGTTGTCTTGAAAATTTCAGTTGGAGTAGAATTTTTGGTGTGTAGATTGTCAGTTTGAGTAGATTTTGAGTTTGTTAAATTTTCAGTTGAAATCCATTCTGTGATGTGTAAAGTTGAATTATGTATTGCTGTAGTCTGCAGATTGTCAGGAAGGGTAGATTTTGTGTTGTATGAATTTTCAGTTGAGAAAAATTTTGTAGTTTGTAGATTGTTAGTTAAAGTAAATGTGGAGGTTACTAGATTTTCAGTAACAGTGGGTTCAGAGGTTACTAGTTTGTTAGTTAAAGTAGATGTTGAGGTTACTAGATTCTCTGTTGAGGTAGATTTTGAGGTCACTAGATTGTTAGTTAAAGTAGGTTTTGAGGTTACTAGATTCTCAGTAATAATTGGTTCAGAGGTCACTAGTTTGTCAGTTAAAGAAGATTTTGGGGTTACTGGATTGTGAGTTGAGGTAAATTCTGAGGTTACAAAATTTTCTGTTAGAGTAGGTTTTGAGGTTACTAGATTCTCAGTTACAGTTGGTTCAGAGGTTACTAGTTTGTTAGTTAGAGTCGATTGTGAGGTTACTTGATTCTTAGTTGAGGTAGATTCTGAGGTTACAAGATTTTCATTTAGAGTAGATTTTGAGGTTTCTAGATTTTCAGTAAAAGTGGGTTCAGAGGTTACTAGGTTCTCAGTAAGAGTGGGTTCAGAGGTTACTAGGTTCTCAGTAAGAGTGGGTTCAGAGGTTACTAGATTCTCAGTTAAAGTAGATTTTGAGGTTACTTGATTGTTAGTTAAAGTTGATTTTGAGGTTACAAGATTGTCAGTTGAAGTATATTTAATGTTCTTTAAATTTTCGGTTGTGAACAATGTCATAGTTGCTTTGGAAGTTATAGTAGATTTATTAATTGTTTTCTGAATAGAAGGCCAAGTTGATGTAGTGACATGTGGATTGCCACCTGTAGTAAATTCCTTGTTCTGTTGATTGTTAGTTTCATTAGATGTGATCTCTATCTTAACTGTGGTGGACCCAGCTGGCAAAACTTGATTTCTTGTATTGTTATAAATTTCAGTTTGTTCAGGATTGGTTGTCTGTTTAGGTACAATTAAAATACTCGTTGAAGTCTGTGGAGTCAAAGATTGTTTATTTGTTGTAGTCTGTGATGTCACAAAATGTTGGTTTATTGAAGCCTGTGTGAACTCAGATTCATTTTTTGTTTGCAGAGTTACAAGTTGTTCAATTGATGTAGATTTTGCAGTTACAGCTTGTTCGTTTGTTGTGGTCGGTGGAGTTACAGCATGTTCATTTGTTATGGTCTGTGGAGTCACAGATTGTTCATTTGTTGTGGTCTGAGCAGTTACAGCATGATCACTTGTCATAGTCTGTGGAGTTACAGCTTGATCATTTGTTGTGATCTGTGCATTTGCAGATTTTTTATTTGTTGTGGTCTGTGGAGTTACAGATTGTTTTGTCTGTGCAGTTACAGCTTGATCATCAGTTGTGGTCTGTGGTGTTATAGATTGTTCATTTATTGTGGTCTGAGCAGTTACAGCTTGATCACTTGTCATGGTCTGTGGAGTTACAGCTTGTTCATTTGTTGTGATCTGTGCATTTCCAGATTGTTTATTTGTTGTAGTCTGTGGAGTTACAGATTGTTTTGTCTTTGCAGTTACAGCTTGTTCATTTGTCGTGATCTGTGGAGTAACAGCTTGATTATTAGTTGTGGTCTGTGGAGTTACAGATTGTTCATTTGTTGTGGTCTGTGGAGTTACAGATTGTTCATTTATTGTGGTCTGAGCAGTTACAGCATGATCACTTGTCATAGTCTGTGGAGTAACAGCTTGATCATTTGTTGTGATCTGTGCATTTGCAGATTGTTTATTTGTTGTGGTCTGTGGAGTTACAGATTGTTTTGTCTTTGTAGTTACAGCTTGATCATTTGTTGTGGTCTGTGGAGTTACAGTTTGTTTATATGTTGTGGTCTGTGGAGTTACAGCTTGTTCATTTGTTGTGGTCTGAGCATTTACAGCCTGATCACTTGTCATGGTTCGTGGAGTTACAGCTTGTTCATTTATTGTGGTCTGTGGAGTTACAGTTTGTTTATTTGTTGTGGTCTTTGGAGTAACAGCTTGTTTATTTAATGTGGTCTGTGGTGTTGCAGCTTGTTTATTTGTTATTGTTTGTGCAGTTACAGATTTTTTATTTGTTGTGGTCTGTGGAGTAACAGCATGTTCATTTGTTGTTGTCTGTGTAGTTACAGCTTGATCATTTGTTGAGGTCTGTGGAGTTACAGCTTGTTCATTTGTTGTGGTCTGTGCAGTTATGGCTTGTTCATTTGTTGTTGTCTTTGCAGTTACAGCTTGATCATTTGTTGTGGTCTGTGGAGTTACAGCTTGTTTATTTGTTGTGGTCTGTGGAGTTACAGCTTGTTCATTTGTCGTGGTTTGTGCATTTGCAGATTGTTCATTTGTTGTGGTCTTTGGAGTTACAGATTGTTCATTTTTTGTGGTCTGAGCAATTACAGCATGTTCATTTGTTGTTGTCTGTGCAGTTACAGCTTGTTCATTTGTTGTAGTCTTTGGAGTTACAGTAGTAAGGGATTCTGTTTTTATAATTTCAGTTACAGCCACTGACGTATTATTATAAAGATTTTCAGTTGTCCTTTTTTGTGTTGTAATTTCTTGTACAGTACCTGTAGCAGTTGTAGTTGTGACTTTATTACCTTTAGAATAAGTGGGTGATTGATTGTTTGTATTATTTTGAGTAAGAGATTGCATGCATGTGTTTGTTAGATTTTTAGTAGTTGTTAGCATAAATGTTTGTTTTTGAATAGGAGTAGATAAATGCGTGTCTGTTTGATTTTGAGCAGGAGATGGTGTAGGCATTCCTATTTGATTTTGGGTAGGAGAAGGTGTAGGCATGCCTATTTGATTTTGGGTAGGAGAAGATGTAAGCATGCCTGTTTGATTTTTGGCAGGATAAGGTGTAGGTATTTTTGTATAATTTTGGGCAGGAAAAGATGTAGGCATACCTGTATTATTTTGAGCAGAAGGCGTGGGCATGCCTGTTCGATTTGGGACAGGAGAGGGAGTGGGCATGCCCATTTGATTTTTGGTTGGAGAAGGTGTAGGCATTTTAGTTTGATTTTGGGCAGGAGAAGGTGTTGGCATTCCAGTTTGATTTTGGGCAGGGTATGT
The DNA here is from genome assembly GCA_034783895.1 of Geukensia demissa. Lineage (NCBI taxonomy): Eukaryota > Metazoa > Mollusca > Bivalvia > Mytilida > Mytilidae > Geukensia > Geukensia demissa. Next base: position 8,185 of record JARWCS010059997.1, on the reverse strand, counting down.
AGGTAAGCCTGTTGTATTTTGAGCATGTGTTGGCATGCCAGTAGGAGATGGTGTTAGTCTCCCTGTTTGACTATGTGCAGAGGGAATAGGAGTTTTTAGTTGACTTTGAGATGGCAAGTGTGTTGGGTTTACTTGTAAGTCACTTGTAGGCAATAGTGTATGGTTGCCTATTTGACCTTGGGATGGTAAAGTTTTTGACTGTGGAGTATTTTTTAGAGGAGTTGTACCTGATTTCTCCTGAGAAGGAAATGTCGTGGGCTTTTCTTGATAATCCGTTGTCAGAAGACTTGTAGTTGTAGTTGTTCTCTGCTTATTGCTGGTAAATGTTTGACTTGTCTGGTTGTAGTATTTGGAATTTGTTTTTTGCATTATACTTGATATTGTATCCATTTTAGATGTTGAGACCTCAGTAGTTGTATGGCAAGAGTCTTTTCCTTGATGATAAAATTCAACCAAGTTTTTCCCTACATATTCTAGTGGATGATTACATTTTGGAATTACCTGCTGAGCATTATTTGTAAAATATTCTCCTAACCATAGCAAGTTACAATCACATAACAGTGGATTTCTGGTTAGAATTAGGTTTGGTTTAATGTCAGAATTCAGATAATCCAGCATTGTATCTGGCAATGTTGTCAGCATGTTCGCACCCATGTTGAGCAGTTTTACTTGACAGTGTAAAGTGGCATCATTTTGTATTGTCTTCATTCTATTAAACGTCAGGCTAAGTCCTTTCAGATGAATATAGGATAAACTGTATGTATGTAAAATCTGAATAGAGTTGCCAGCTAATGCAACAAATGTATCATTTCCAGATATCTGTCTGAGAACTGTGGTTGGTATTCTGACTAGACGGTTCAGGGATAAATCCAACATGGTTATTCCTGTTCCAACAAGAGAATTATTTGACACAGTTGTGATAAAATTCCTGGACAGTTTCAGTGTTTGTAGAGTTGCTAGTCCATTGAATAGCCCCGGGGGGATAGTAGCCAGTTTGTTTGAAGTCAGAAGAATTTCTTTTATATTATCCAACATTTGAAATGCATTGCTTTCAATTGAATTTATTTGATTTTTGCTAAGATCTAAAATTCTTAAATTCTTTAAACCATTAAAAGTTTTATTTTTTATATTCTGAATCTGGTTGTCTGACAATCGTAGCTCTGTTAGGTTATTGAGGGAGCTAAAAATATTATCGTTCAGCTGAGTGAGTTTGTTCTTATTGAAGTTTAGTACCTTCAGATCTTCAGGTCCTTCAAAGTTTGATTTTGTCAGAATGTATATTTCATTGTCAGAAAAATCTAGCGTTTGCAGGTATGTACAGTTTATAAAAACTGGACCCCACAATTCTCTCAAATGAAACTTCGTTATTGTAACACTCTGCAGATCATCAATTGCAATAAAATAAAAGTCTTTGAGAATTCCAACTGGAACCTGACCATTCTGAAAAATAAGATTTCTCACTGTTCTCGGCACTTTTTGAAAATCTCTTTCATCACTACAAGTTACTTTTACTACATCACCAATATTATTTTGTTCACATACCGTACATGATGGCGGACACTGCTGACCAAATACACATCCAGTAATCCAAACCAATAAAATAAGTCCCAGATAACAGAAAACATGTAAAATTCTAGTTTCCATGTTAAATACAGTACCCTTATGTACAATCTATGTAGATTATTTTTTAGTTTGTACTTTTTTCACAGATTAAGTTTAAATTGTTTTTGTAGTTTTAATCTGCATGTTTTTATAGTAACAAGTTTTTCATCATCACAGTATTAAGATTAATGATCTTTGTCTATTCACAGTATTTTGATTATAAGGTAATCCATTATTCCAAATTTTCAGTTTTTGCACAATTCACAGTGTTTTTTCTTTAATCCATATTGAAGTCACTTAGCAAAATAATACAGGAGTGCTCAACTAATGCAACTTAAAAGGCAATTAGTTACTGTGCTCACTAACTCTTCTATCGTATAACTTTGAATCACTTGTGACATTTAAGGGAACACATTTTTTTTGGAAATATGGATTTACAGTGTAAACTAACTTACCTGAACTTAGTGCTTTGGCTTTAAACATTGAATTGTGTAAAGTGTGTATACTAATTGGTCAGGGCAAGCAAAACTTAGCTGTTGCTTTAAAAATAATATTTGAAGCATTAACATTTCTTAGTTGTTTGACTGGGAAATAGTGAATCAAATTTAGTACATGTAAAGATAACTATTGCTTTGTGTTTATCTTAAGTAGTAAAATTTCACCTGACCTTGACTTTAGTATTATGATTCTTAAATAAAAAATTTTGGTTAGGATAATCTGACAGCTTCAAAATGAAATGAACTATCGCAGACAGGACTGACAGCACCAGAAGAGCTATCAAAGGAGAATGAAATGATATCTGAGCACTAAGCCAGCTGCAGAGGAACATCATTTAGTACCATCTTTTACACCTGATAGTCAACCACCCGGTAAACATTGGAAAATAGAGACTAAATCTGTTGTTATCTTATGTTGTCATCTCATTTGTCATCAGGCAAAACCAGTCTGATGCAGACTAAATCAAAGTTTTAGACTTTGCCAAAGAAATGCTAGCTACCCAAGCATCTACTGTTTTCACTATACCAAGAGCAACCATAATTGGGAGGACCAAACTTTACCCTGAAAATGCCCAGCCAGGTAACAAGAAAGGAGCTTGTCGTCCACGGTCTTACAAGAAGATAATCAACAACTCATAAAATGACATAAGACAACGACAAATGCCCATTTGCTATGAGAGCTTGATGGGGAAAGCACAGTTATCAAGAAGCACAATCCTGACTCTTACGCTTCTCATGGCTGGTCAGAACATTGCTGTGAATGCTACAAAATGATACTTTAGAGCCAAGACCAACATGGCCCAGAAGTTGCCTGCAAACCTGGAGACCAAGATTGTCCAGTTATATGACTTTCTTTGAGATGTCAGAGAGAAAGGATAATTCACCCAGCATTTATTCAGTATTGGTAATATGGACGAGACTCTCATGTGTTTTTATTTGGTGCCTGACCAGATCCTAAACGAGATTGTCAAGTTGGTATAAAAAGACTTATTTTGATTAGAAGTCGTATTCAAGAAATATTATACATCTTAGCTAGCAAAAGAGGCACTTTTTCATGTCCCATTGACCAATTTTTATTTCCAATATGGGTTCTGATACTAGCTTTAGGGCCCTCCACTTGTTAATACACCTATCAAGTGGGTTCTGTAAATCAGGATTTTACTGTAGTAAACTGACAAGACGGGTGTCATAAGGAGCCATGATGTTGATACCATATTTGTGTAAAGAGAAAAGTTGTCATACAAATTATCAATTTATTTCTGTTCTGATAACACCTTCCTTTCTAAAGCACCTGCGTCAAAGCGATATGCCTTTAATTTGGGAAAGATAAAGGCCAAAGGTCAAAACGTCTTTTTCACTTCTATTATATGTTTAACTTAACCTGAAAGATTAAAAATATTTTGAAAAGATAACAATTATTAAAAACTGATAATTTATAACTTAAGATTAGTTAAATTGTAAACATTTTTCATTTTAGAGTTTTATTTTTATTTTTAAGTTGTTTACCTTACAGAAATAGTCATCCAATTGATTGTTTTAACAATAACTCAAAAATTGAAATATGAAAATGAAAAGATATGGAGTAATTCACTTATTTTAAAATTACACTACACATACTGTTATTTTATTTTCAGATAATTTTTCATTTATTTACAGAAATTAAATAGACTTATTGAAGACATTTCTCATTTTGAATTTACCAATTATGTGTCTGTTTTATCAAATATGCAAGATCCATCCATTCAAAGCAACACACTTAATTAAAATGTTTCAACTTTTTGTGAGGTCCATCTCACTTCCAAAACTAACAGTTGATTGTAGTCCATCATCGGTTGTTATAGTGATAGCTATAATGTTAGTATTTTGATCGTTATGGTTACCAGCCACTATGTTAGTATTTTTATCGTTATAGTTACCACAGAGGTTCTCAGTGGTGGGCATATTTATTGTCATTTTGTCATTGTCATTTTTACTGATAGCTTTTTCAGAACTTATCATATCAGTGCTTTGTTTGTTGCCATGGTTACTAACATCCAAATTCACAGTCTGATTGCCCTCAGAAACAGGAAGATTTTGGCTCACAGTATTTTTAGGTTCATTTGGAGAATTTTTTGAGACTTCCTGACAGTAGTCCAAAGATAGTTCTGTATTGTTTAAGTTAGTTGACGAAAAAATTTTACTTTCTATATTTGTGGTAACAACACAGCCTTCAAGTTCAATGTCATTCAGATATTTTTCTTTCTTCTTAAGGTTACCTCCCATTTTGCTGTCTGAATCTTTGTAAGTTTTCTGTTTGCTTTTGTTTGCATTTTTCTCCTGGTTCAGTGAATAGGCTGCTTTATGAAAAACACTCGTTTTGGTAACTTTTGTTGCATTATTAACAGCCTGAATTTTTTTGTTTTCCTTATTTTTCTTTTCAATACAAGTACCACTTTTACTTTCAATTTTTATTGTTTCAGCAGCAGTCATATTGCTGGATTCAATGCTTATCACATTGTCATCATTTTTAGGCATATTCTTAGCTACAGTGGATTCAGAATTATTCTCTTCAGGGTACACAACACTCAGTTCAGAATTTCTTCCAGTATTTTCCAATTTTAACTGTTTCATTAGAAGTTTCATACTCTCTTTTTCAAAATCTTTCGAAACTTGTGATGCCGACTTCACTTTTATTCGTTTCACTTGTTTGATGTCTAAGTTAGAATTTTTTCTCTGTCTGGATAAAAATTTACACACAAAAAATATTATTATATTAAGTCCTAGTAAAGTCATCAGTACTGAGAATATAATGGTTGCCATGACAACATCAGACTGTGATGCATACATATACATTGTGTTGTTTCTACCAGACATTTTTCGTCAAATTAGTGAAAGTTCAACCTTCCACGCTATTTTTTCATTGTCAATTATTTTTCCTGTATTAATTCCTGTTCAGTTTGTTTCTAATATATATTCCAATATTAACAATTTTAGTACATGTACTGCAGAGATCTCTATAGCTGTCAAATCATCCTCAAATGAATATAGTTACATGATCTCAATTAATGTGGATTTTAGTTTAAACTTCCCCAAGAACTGAAAGATGTTTAATTAAACATTGCGCTATCAGAAACTTAAATAATAGTATTTCTAAGCTCCACTGAATTAAAGGATCGCAGTTGAGTGAAATATCATGGATACATTGATTTTGATTAAGCAATAATTATGTTTAATGTGTTTTCAACAGAGTCAAATCCAACTTTCAATAATGTACTGCTAGTATTGCATAATATGTCACAACGTGATTCGGAAACAGATTAAAACTATACCATCATTGAAATTATTGAGTGTTCAGTAAACTTTGATATTCTGAAAAATCATATTTAGGAGATAAATGTATTATATTTGCAGAGTTCTGGATGGCAATTAGTGATTTTACTGTCGCAAATTGAGTTTTACCGACAGTGGATTGATAGCCAGTAAAATTATATTTGTCACCATTAAACCTTAAATTGACATCTGCAACTTTCCAAATAATCCAGTTATCTCCATTCTAATGTAACCACTTTAAAATGCTTAATCTTGATTTTAAAAATTGCAAGACATTGTGTGTGCCAGTGTCATTGGTTTCAACAGTATATTGTGGATTTTACCCAGGTTCACATTCATACATAATTACTGTAATATGAAAAAAAAAGATTATCAGGATTAAATGTAAAGAAGACCACGTCAAAACCAAGTTACTGTATCTGAGAGTTTACAATCTAGACGTCTAAACAATGCCTGTTTCAAGTAAAAATGTTGCTACTTCAAGTTTAAAAAGTATGTCTAGAAATGCTTAATACATTTGATAGAAATACTCAGATTATACAATAGAGAAAAAACACTTTGAGATTGCCTGAGCTGCAAACAATGAATTATTGTACAAAATCTTCTGCATTTTGTTTCCATTATGAGGGTTTTTTGAAGTCTGTTTAAACACTGAAGTATTTTTGTAAAGTTCCCTAAAGGATAATTTCAATCAAATCCATTAGTTGGTCCATTTACTCAGAAATATAACAAGTAAAAGTGTTCAATATTAGACCAAAGAAGTCTGTTTTGTTTTCTGTTTGTACAACATCAATTGGATATTTGATTGACATGTGTGTATGCACATGAGACTTAACTGGTTTAAATTTTTTAAAGGGATGATGTGTTTTTTTCTTTTGTTTGTTTAAATTGATATCTCCAGAGAACATTGTAATGTTTTCTAAGTACCTTGTGTTCTTTTATGCACCACATTTGTTGTGTTTTTTGTGAAATTTGAGGTTTCTTTATAACTATGGTTTTGTTTATTATATGGTATGATGTTTTCTCTCTGAACATAACTTTAATAAAAGAAATGTATCATAGAAGAACCCCCGTGTTGGTTAGTTGGTCTAATAAAGTATTTATTCATTATTATGAATGCATGTCTGTCTGGCATGTGTGTTATGTCCTTGACCTAATTTTCAAGTCCATTTCTCAACAACTGCAATGCTAAGACCTACTATATTTGGTCCAAAGATAGATCTTGGTGAGTTCTTGCTAGTCTGCTATAAGTCATTTGAACCTGACCTTTTTCACGGTCCATTGACTTGTATTGAGTGTTTGTTATAAGGACGTTTTTCAGTTAAGACACATGATAGATCATCATAATTTGGTGTGCAAATTCATTTCTAGGTGTACCTGTCAGTCTGTCATATATCAAATGTCCTTAACCTCATGTTAATGGATGAGTGATTATGTCAAATTTGCAACATATTTTCACAATTAAGTCCATTTATCAGTAACTTGATGGCTAAGGTTAAGTTTGAGAAGCACATCACTCATTATTTTTATTTTAAATTAGACTGGATGTGTCCACATGTTTAAAGGGTCAAAGCTGTATATATAGACCAGACATTTACTTTTGTATACAGATCAATCTAAGGGTGAGGAGTCAGGCTTTCAACAAGATTTACACTACCATGACTAAAATTTTACCCTATACAAAGTTTGTGATGTCTTTTCACTGTATAAGATATAGTAATATCATGTTATTTTGTCCAAATTTATCCTAACGAGGAAACAAACATCTGACAATAACTAGGTCATTGCTACCTACTATCTTTCACTGACTTGTATATGAGAAATATAAATGTCAAAGTGACCACACTATATCTTACCAGTCACAATGTTCATATCTACAGACATGACAGGTCTCTAGGCCATGAGGTAAACTAGGTTTATTGAATGTTGCATCCTAGAAATTAATTATTAAAAATTCTAAAAAGAAATTAATTATTAAAAATTCTAAAAAGAAATTAATTATTAAAAATTCTAAAAAGAAACAGAAATATAAATTATTTATTATTTAATAAATAGAAAAAAAGTCAACTTGAACTGTTTGAAAACATATAATACTAGAAAAAAACCAAAAAACAAACATGAAAAAACCAATAAGTTGACCACTGAGCCTATTAAAATCATGTTGTGGATAAAGATTTAATAATTTGATGTTGGTTGTTTTAGAGTAACCAGCCTGTAGATATATGTATAAAAATTAATTAAATCACAAGAATGCACCCCAAAAAATCAATGTGTATAAAGTAGATACTGTATTGATCTGGGAAGTTATAACTTTGATAGGATATAAAGATGCATTGAAAAACATGAAAGGAAAAGGCGAGAAAAAAGTCATGTAAATCTGTTATATTGACTTATAAAATGGGCTTGTATCATAAATTGTGCAGTGTTCTAATATAAGTAAACCATTTTGTTGTTGATATCAATTTTTTCAGATTAAATTACTATATGTGTAAAGAAATAAGAATCGTGGGCTCATTATTAATATGAAGGTGACGATTTAAAATGTAAACAGTCAGAATCAAGTTGCTATGGAAATATCTGTCTCTTGAATCTTTCTTCAGATTTGGGCTTACATTAAAAAATTCCTTGTTTCCCCTTTTCCAGTTCTACCTTAAAAAATTTTGGGTAGGTAGGGAAATAGTTTTTTAATGTCTGTCATGATGTTTCTCCAAACCAGAAAGAAATTTCTGGAACTGACACTAATTGCCATAAGGGAGAAATTAAAAAGAACTTTTTTA
>JARWCS010059891.1:0-10961 GCA_034783895.1 Geukensia demissa | reverse complement strand
TGCAACAATAAATGTGTATATGTCTGGTGGTGATGATCAAACTGATATTGCAAACTTTTAAACTTGTAAACCATATTCAATCATTTTCAACACAATTGTTCTGCCTTTCTTGATTTAGTAAAAGCGCAAGATATTCGGTGTTTCGTAACATTTTTTATTATGACGTCAAATTTTATTCATACAAGTATCTATACTATTTTTGGACGCTGTTCCCGTACCTTGTGATATGAAATTGTATTAAAAAAATTAATTGGGAAAAAGAATACAGAGACATGCCAAGTTTAGTGTGCAATAAATTTATTTGACCTGGAAATTATTAAAACAAGGTGATTCCAAAAATATTGTAGCTGTTTTAACTTACAGCAATCATAATTAGATCATCTTTATCAGAAGTGTACATTTTGCTGGGCAATAAGTAATCTAACGACGCTTTTAGATAAAATAATCGGAAATTTTGCGTTTTTTTTTCTAATGAATTGTTGTTTATTGTATTATCTTTTTACCAATTATAACATACTAGATGGCTTATTAAAAATTACACCGACAGTTGACAAGAAGGAAACAAGTGAGGCCCCTGGTAGGAAATCAGCCAACGTACAGCTACCAGGTAGGGTTCTGTTCTATGTAATTTCCGATTTTCATAACTCGGGATGGGTTTGTCATTTTTATGTTATTTTAAGAGTTGTCTTCCTTTCAGGAAGGTATCTCAATATAGCTGTAGAACGGGAAATCCTTAAAAGTTGCTATTTCTTGCAACACTATATGTACCGAGAAAGAAAAAAGTATGATGCTCATTAATAAAATTAACAAAAAAAATATTTTTGCAATTAATTGTAGGGTGAAATGGAAAAACCTAAATTTCACCATTTCAGATATAAAAAAAATTCAAAAATACGAAACAAACCTAATATAACATACCGATTCCGAAATTTGACTTTCGTCCTCTTAAAAGGCATTGCGCAATCTCAGCGTCCTCGTAAATGACGTTTTAACAAATGAAAACCAACCAGAACAATGACGATCCCAGAATCCCGTTGCATTTCCGAAACGGTCCATTCTATCATTGTTTTGCTTGAAGCTTCATCTTCGAAATAAAATGTTCAATCAACGAAAAGAAATGTACAATCAGTGAATTATTTCTCCTTATTTGTACTTTCTATTAAATTTTTCAAATGATAATATTCTCCATTTCGATTATATATCTTTTATGTGAAATTCGCTGTTAAATCATTATATTGATTTGTCATTTGTTCAGCAGACATAAGGCAACAAGACACAAAAGACAATATCTCACTTACTATTTCTACTAACAAATATTTAAAGGTATCGATGACTTGCCTCCTCCGCCGCCCGTGTTGACAACAGGAAATACAGGTTCACCTACAGAGACTCCAGAGGTCACCAAAACAACTAAAGGTAAATATAGCTTAGAAAAACAAACTGGTTTCCCATTAAAGAATTAAGAGACGTCTATATTTGGGTATTTCTTCTGTCTTCTTTATTTTTGTGATTGGAGTGCGGTCTCTATTACATTTACCCCATACCTTTCATTTTCACATATAATAACATCTTAAAGCTTAATTTTGATTTTTTACTGTAAAAATATGCAAATAAGTGTCTAGATTTAATATTTTTAAAGACTTCAAAGGCCCAGTAATACAATCTCGTACCTTTTTGTCAATTTTAAAAACCTTTTTTTATTTTTTAGAAAAAAAATTCAAATAATTAAAAAACACAACATCTACAGGTTGACTTTTACAATAAATCAAGACTAACACTTATACACTTTGTAGGCGCGTTTTAAAAGGCCCCAAAACAAAATGTGAAGTATTCCAAATGTTAAAATTTTCGGCAACTTAAAATAACAAATTAAAAGAAGTAACATTATAACAGTTATCCAGTTAACTACGGGTGGTTTCTGGCTAAGAACTTGCAGATAATTTATGAGGTGGGGTTTAACAGTGATTATCAATCCGAGTGCACTGAATATCAAGGTCATGTGAAAATAAGGAGACTTTTATTGAACATAAATTACGATTATCAAAGGCTAACGATGAAAGATTCTTTATATGTCTTTAAGTGGCTCTATCTAATATTGCTTAATATGTACAGGCCGGTAGGTTCTTAAAATCGAAAAATAGATTTGGAACTCTCTATTATACGAGGCGAAAAAGGTCAACCGAAATTGTTTACATTAGTTGCAAGTTTCAAAAAGTTATTTAAAATCTTTAAAAATAAAGGTTTTTATATGGGATTTAGCGTGATCGTTTATAAAAGCTATGTATACAATTGCAAATTAACAAATATATTAATATTCTCTTCACAAATCCCTTCACGAGATTCTTACAGTGGATCTCTTTAATTTTGGATCTCCAAAAATCAAGATCACCGATTTTTAAGAAAAAAATTCCATTTATTTTTTACATATTAATAAATACATGTGTGAAATTTGGGCTCCGTTCTCTGCTGCATTGCTTTGGGAAAAATTCCAAAGTTGACATAATGTTCCTGTTTATAACACCCGAGCAGTCGATTTTCACCTGTAATTTGATCACGTCACGCTCAATTGGCTTCAATAATTGTTTTGGGTCAATCTCAGAGTGTATAAAGCTAAAATGAAAGCGTGCATGAGTCAACACGTATTTGGTTGGAAGAGGTTTCCAACTCACAGACCTTCGATATTCGGTTTGAAGAGATATTTGCCCTCATTACTTCATCAAAATAACAAAAATATCTATGAAATCCAATCTTAACATGGCAACCATAAAACTTAGGTCTTTTTTGTTCTTTCTTAACAACATGATAAAATGAAAAAGAATCTTATATCATTACACGATTGTGCCAAAATTAATTAAGCGTTTAATTATTCGAGTTCCTTTTAAATTAAGATTTTATACGGATACTTGGGATGGCCATGGCGCAAATATATAATAGTGTTCACGTTTTCAAATACAAAAGCTATCCAAAAATGGGTACTTGCGACCCATGGTGCCAAAAATATATCCAACACTAGATTTGGAATGCAATTTTTTTCAAAACTTCTTTATATCAAAAACTAGTTATCTGACTTTTAAAACCATTTGAAACAACTAAGGTTCTAATGTGAATATGAAAATATGTTAAAATTGTTAAACGAAATCAGTCATTAAAGTTATAATCAAAATAATTAGCAAGTTCCAAATACGTAAACCTAACTAATGACCCTTTCAGTTGTATATTATCATCAAAATTAATTCTCTAATTTGGCACGCTTACCCAATAAATTTACAAATTTGATCACAAAATTGCATACCGAATCAAATTTTCACACTTTTCATCTTTAAATGACTTCAGATAGGGGAATGGTGTCTGTTTCTTTCCAGCAACACAATTTGAGCACATTTAATATGTGGTCTTCCCTTATACGCTAATGTACTATTTGACAAGGAACTATATGGAGTAAAAGTCAGCACTGATTTTGAACACGATTTTGAAATCATCCCTTCAGAATAGTTCAGTTACCTCTCTTGACCAGCTCTTGTTGTACCTAGAAACCAATCAATAGTTATGGTTCTTGAAAAACCAGGATGATAAAATAGGCTAATTTCTTTTCCTGAAAACTTTTATAAATTATGTATCAGGATCCAGAAAATCTTTTCTGTTCCCCGATTCTGTGCTTACCAGGATTTTTTTATTCATAATTTGTGATTTTCGTAACTAATATGGTGATCCGATTTCAACTCAAATTTCACACATTTTAAAATCCAATTAAAGTAAAGTGAGTCAGCAAATTTGTCGGGTGGTGATTATTGTTGCAGACTTGCTGTAAAGTTTTGGTTGGCATACAATTCACACTTTTCCATCATTGTTAACATGCAAGCGTCATGTAGGTAACTATAGTAACATGTAGGTAGCTTTCAGCCTGTGTATAATAACTACAATTAACTTCATCAGATATTACTTAATATGGTTGATAACTGTCATTGGTTGTTTTATCATTCACAATAATCCTACTTTTGTCATTATTTTAATAAATACATTTTCTTTTCTTTTTTGTCAAGAAACACTCAACTAGGTAGAGGAAAATATGTTACCGATTCAGGTTTGACGAAAGCGTTTAGTTTTGCTAGTTGCCATATTTTTCTATATTGATGCTTTTCACAAACGCTGCACTATATAGTTTTAGTATATATTATACTATAACGTGTTATGGGAAGGAAATTAGTTAGTTCAATTGTATTTTTTGTACACAGAAACAATCAACTTTCAAATGATGAGATTCAGAAAAGAAAGTACATGAAAAGACGCCCCTTCAAATGACTTTAGAAGATCTAAAAAAAACCAAGAAGCCCTTATTTGGTCACAAACAGTTATGATTTGGAAACAGAACCAATATTGCTAAAAATGGCTATGTTTTTCATAATTGCTATAAACATTTGAACTTTTTTCATAAGCTAAATTCTAATTCTCATCCAAATACGTATATACTAAATTCGAATGGAAACCCTTTATTTTTCTGTTAGAGTGATTACTATTTATTGTTTTTCCAATTAGTCATTTTCAGTCTTTGTTTTATGTATGTCTTTTTGGTATCTTTCTTTTACTTTAAAATTATTCGAAATTATGAATTTGTTATTCTATAACAATACATTTATCTATGTTTTTCTTTTGGAGGAGTAAAAACACTGCCAACAGAGCTAGTTTTAAAGCAGAAACCTTCCAATACTCCAACAACACCACAGCCAATGACACAACGGAAAACAGCACGTCCTCTTAGGACTTTACCACCTACTATTCCTCCAACTCAACCACCGACCATGCCACCGACACCTCCTACAACAAGTAAGTATTTAAGATCTTTCCTCTACATCTGGCAGCCTCGGTGGTGAAATGGTTAGAGTGCTCGCTTCGAGTACGGAAGACATCAGTTCGATCCCCGGACTTGTCAAACGAAAGGCATTAAAATTGGTATTTGGTGCTTCTCCGCTAAGCATGCAGCATTTAAGAGTAAGAGCAAATACTGGTCAGCCAGAATAATGTGCCAGTGGATGTCTACAGACTATCCGCCTCACTGTGTTTGTTTAGTACAAACCTGGGTCCATTCATCATAACTCATTAATATGCAATATGCTGTCGTCGAATATGATTGAAATATTTGACGCTGGACGTTAAGCACTATTCAATCAATCAATCCTCTTCAGCGTTTTGATTAAAAATTTAAATGCGACTGGTTTTCATTAGATAAATATTAAATCAGTAGATATCGTCTTAAAGAAATATTTTGGCTTAATGATTCTTAATAGTTAAAAAAGTTCTTTATATAAAAGGTATGCGTTTTACATAGATTATAAACAAATTATTTATCCGGGACATGTCCCTTGTTCATAGTGCATTCTAGTAAAAATATCTTGGTCTTAACAATCATTAGAGTAGAAATATGTAGTGTTCTGATAATAAATTTAAAAAAGAAATGCGAAACATATAATAATGCAATATCCATTTCTAGCATGTGCGGCAGGATTTTCAATTGTATATGGAATAGTACTTATTCATCACAACATTGTTCTAGATTGAAGAAACATAAGTTGTCTAAGTTATTATCCTCTCGTTTTTAACGGGAAAATATGTTATCAATCTGTCAATTACTTTTTCAGCAACACCAGTGCCACCTGTTATAATGGTTCAACACTCCCTGTCTGGAATTTCTGGACCATCTAGCATCATTTCACAAGCCTCTGAGTGGATTGGTGGGTTTCGTGTGTGGGCTATGATATAACACTTATAGTTGTCACAGGAAATACGATTATCAGGTTTCAAAATAGTGGGTTACTGACAAAAATTTTCCACATACGTGTTGTAAAATATATTTCGCAGCAATGCAAGCAAGCTGTCATGCGCGATGCGTTCTACTGCTGTATCTGAACGTATCTACTTATAACTGCATCTTAAAAAAGAACAACTAGACGAATAAGAAATCTCTCTTCCTGGTTGAATATACATATCTATCTTTTTCTCTATTTTAGAGTAGTTAGTTAACACATTTTATTATATATATTTATCATATTTATACATATAATCCTAGTTTCGCGACCTTTTGACCTATTGGCGAATGGGAAGTTTCTAATCCTAAAGCTTAAGATGCTAACATCAGAAGATTGCTGAAATCGTAGTAAGTATAAATTGATATTTCTGTTTTATATCTATATCATGTTTAGTGCTTCGCTCTCAGTGTCTTAACGCTTTATCATATATGCTAGAAATTGTTCAAATTGCCTAAATATTTTTGATTTCAATTTAATTTGGTGCACGAAGATTACGCAAATGACATTTTCGTGAGTATAATTTAAGTAAAGCAAGTTGTAATGAAGTGCCGCTTTCCTTTTTAGTACAGTTTTCGGAAAAGAATTTAACAGATCATGCAATGTTTCTTTACAATAATCTAAGTCAATGGTTTTATTGTTGTGCGATGTTAACTAAGCCAAACAATAACATATAATGCAGGTTCATCGTCTAGTTTCGGTGGTGTTTCATATAATTCATGATTGCTACGGTGACTTTTTATCCATTTTCTTGACCTTTCTGCCCTTGTTGTGTTGCATTAGTTTTTATGTCCGTTATTATGACCTTTCTGTCCTTGTTGTGTTGCAATAGTTTTTATATCCGTTTTTGTGAACTTTCTGTCCTTTTTGTGTTGCAATAGTTTTTATATTCGTTATTATGACCTTTCTGCCCTTGTTGTGTTGCAATAGTTTTATATCCGTTATAATGACCTTTCTGTCCGTGTTGTGTGCCATTAGATTTTTTCTCTTAATTATGACCTTTCTGCCTTTGTAGTGTTGCATTACTTTTTATATCCGTTATAATTACATTTCTAGCTTAACAGCCGGGTACTATTTTAATGTGGGTTCACCAGAGATTGATAAAAAATGTTTTTAATTTTGTCTGTTTCAGACAATAAATTCCACGCGACTTTTCTCGGGGAAAATGCAGGTTTTTCTTTTTTGGCTAACAGCTTATAAAGCTTTTCATCACGTCCAACGTTTTGCGCAAAACAGGGCATGCTGAACCTTCTAGAGCATCTGATCCCACTTTTTTGTAAAAAGAGTTCGTGGAGTACAAGCCTTTGTTTGTTTTCATATTGTCTTTTGGTTTGTTTTGAGTTTTTCTTGTCTTTTTTCGACTATGCAATTTTGATCTCTCGCGTGGGTATTCTACACTGGACTTTTGTAAAAGGAATTTGAAGATACCAAACGGGCAGACAGAAATCATTAAATCAGAAGACAGACAAGATCATGGCCAACAACACGAAACGAAAGATAAACAAAGAACACACAACACTACACTGAAAAATAAAGCTAGAGTAACACGAACCCGACAAAACCCAGGGTAATTCAGGTGCTCTTGAAGTTTAAGCAACTCAGATGCAGGTAATGAGTAAATCATGATTTGAAAAACACATTAAACTGAACTTTAAATTTTATCATAACGGTCATTTTTGTGTGTTTTGAGGGAAATGATTCGCTTTTTTTCTAAAACTGTCTGATTCTTATAGAGAATAGCAATTAATATTTCAATTGTAGCAATAGAACTTTGTCTTTGAATATTGAGAAATGGTAAAATTCAAATATGTGTAGATTCCAAAACTATCAGATGTTTGAATTGAGAGATCATCCTTATTTCTTGATAGAGTTACACATATTTTCCTAATGTCGTAACTACTAATCCGTTCCTATACCGGTAGTGACTGAAATCGATTCTGACTAAACACCGGCTTTGTCTAGTGAGTAACACGACGGATGCCATTAGTGGAGCAGGAGTTGCTTACCCTTCAGGAGCACATGAAATCACCCTGGTGTTTGTAGGGTTCGTGTTATTCCGGCTTTAGTTTTCAGTGTAGTGTTGCGGGTTCTTTGTTTGTCTTTCGTTTCATTTTGTTGGCGGATCTTGTCTGTCTTCTGACTTCTATATGGCCATTTGGTATCTTCGAATTTATTTAGGCAGGGTAAGGAGGAATATTGCCACATACATAACATTTTTTGTTCTAGCGCTAGTGCAGAGGTATGGCAAATGAATACAATAGTGATTTTAGATAGCAAAAGATTAAACACAACGTTTGAATACACAAGTGTGCGCATATTTTGTCAAATACGTTATCATTTTAAATATTCTCCTTGCTGATCTGGTTTTTTTTCTTGACCTTTAAGGCAGAGTTTCAATGTCTTCAGTCATGTGTGAAGATAAATTTCTAAATATTAAGGCATATGAAGAGGCTACATACTTAAATTACGTTAATTATCTAAAACAATATTCTGTAGTTATATTTGGCAAAAATATGTCGAATAGATCGACTCTCATCAATGTGACGTAGATTAAAAATGTAGAAATAATATCATTGGTTACTTTTGAAGTCATAGAGTTTTCTATGTATTGATCACCACGTTTAAGTCAATCTTTTAAAGAGGTTAACAAAGAGGATAGTTTCTATATATATTTGCGATATGATGTATATGACAATTTTGACACAGTCAAGGTCTGTTTGCTTGTGTGTTTTAATTCACCGATATCTTCAAAATTTTAGTATTATGTGACAAATACGTTTTTTCTCGGTTTGACAAATTTATAACAAAATCTTATGTGAAATATAGGCATTGGGGTAATTTGACTTAACCTGCAGTAACACTTTATAGGCATTTACGTGTCTGTGACGTCATAATTGAATGGCTAAAATGAACAATTTTGATTTGGTTTAACTCGACACCAAAAAGTATTAAACGATGCTGGAATCGTGCTCACTGCAATACAAAAACATGACTGTATCTAACATAACAAATGATTTAACCTAACACGAAGGACATAATATGACGTCAAAAAATGATTGGCACCCTCTTGTACCTCTCAGGTGGTGGTGCAGCTGCGCTATAAAGTTTTTTCAGACAATATTCACGCAAAAGAAACAATTCTAAGACATGCGGTGACTGATAGATGTACCTAGAAAATCTAATATCACAAGGTAGATATACCTGATAGTGCAGTGGCGACACCACACGGGAGTCTTTGGTGAATGTCATTCATTGAAACAGTCGTGTCGAACACAGTATTCTGAAGTGACAATAATTAAAAAAGGTTTGTCGAACACACGTTTGTATTACCATTAAATTTCAATTGATAAAACATTTTCTCAAGTGAAAGGACCACTCCCCAAGGAACTTTAATATAAAAAAACCCTTCAGTTTCTAAGCCAAAGCGTACAACCCCTGCTAAAGGGTCATCCGTTAATTGAGTGGGATGTATAAATAGTCGACAACCCTTTTACCACAGGAAGTATCTAGGAAGAATAGGCACTAGGTAACGCTGACCAGGAGGCATTGGTCCTCTAAATAAGGCGTCCCTGGTTGTGGGGGGAATAAATTAACAACCCGTCTTGAGGGACACGTTAACGACGCTTCTTTAGAAAATGAAACAATCAATGGACTTGAAATACTTTTGGAACAGCTCCTATTGGGTGGTCAGGAGGTGGACATTATCAAGGTTTAATTTTCCGACTTTACCAAACCTATACTTTTGTTCAGTGGCAGTTACCAGTTCTCACACTTAATGTCTCCGTTTCACAGTCTGCATATTGGTTTATTGTTTGTTAACTTATTCACTCCTGAATATGACTGAAATATTGTAAGTTGAACGTTTAGCAGCAGCCAAGCAATAAAACACTTATAGAAAGAAAACCTGTACCAACGTTTTTGTTCAGAGTTCAGAGAGAACAAAGAAAATTTGCTGTCATTCTGACGTTGCAACATTCAAATAATCAATGTTGGGTTAATTTATTCCTTTTCTATACTACACGACCGTTTATGATAATGATTGTCATTTTCTGTCCAATGAAAAAACATTGCAAATATTTATAAAACTTAACAGACACAAGCAGTATTCAAATTTGAAAGTAATAAACACAAATGTAAACATGTTAATTTTAATTTAAGGCATGCACATAATCAGACATGTTGACCAATTGAAATGTCCAACATGTTAAACAAATAGATTTGCTTTCGAAACGTTGTCCAAGATAAAACGACTTTGTATGCGTTAAATAGTATATCTATATGGGTTCGGAGACTGAAGTATCATCTATCTAGAAGTGGTTGATTGATTGATTGATTTATTGGTGTTTTAAGTCAAGCAACAAATATTTCCTGCATTTTCATGATGAGAACAAGTTATCAAACAATAAATCATAAAAGGGTTAGTACATCCCACCCAACAAATGGCGCGCCTTAAGAAGTTCAACCTTCGGAAAAACCGAGCAAACTATCTCTTAAACCCGGCCTCTCTCGGGATTTTTGAAAATTTATACATCCCACCCACCCTACCTGCAGGCGGAGAAACCGAACGGCCTATTTGTATATACCGACCACTCTCGGGGTGTTTGATGGTTAAATATTAGGTTAAAACTGTCAGAAAAAAACAGTTTTCATAATTTTAAAATTTTGATAATTTTTAACGTTTTAAATCATAATTAGTAATGTATTTCCATAAAAAATGTCTCTATGTTAACGTATTTACATTTTGGATATTTTTGTTTAACTTTTTATAGCTTTGAGATCATGATGACGTCGTTATATTTGATATTTTCTTAAATACTTCATTTTTCTATTGGTCATTGTAAGAGAATGTTTCAAATCATTTTAAAAACTTTGTCTCAAACTACACATGTTAAACTATGCATAAAACACGATAATCGACCTAATCTGTTACACAAATGGTGAAAAAATAACAATTAATGACTATTTAAAGAACGACAACTGCTGAAATACAGGTTCCTGGCCTGGGATGGAGACATTTCAAGTAGAAAACCTGTTTTAGTATAAATAGTGGAGCAGGAGTTGTTTACCCTTCCGGAACATTGAACTTACCCTGGTTTTTGCAGGGTTCGTGTTACTCCAGCTTTAGTTTTCAGTGTAGTGTTGTGTGTTTTATGTTTGTCTTTC
>JARWCS010059781.1:0-15917 GCA_034783895.1 Geukensia demissa | reverse complement strand
AAATCGTCCCTCTTGTCGTAAATTTTGGTGGAGATTTTACCTTGAGAAATATAAACATCTAAGTCGAGAAATGGGCAGTGTCATACAAGGACACATTCGGGAATCGTTTTATTAGTGTGTTCATTTTCAAACTTGTCCAAACTTGTGTGAAACTATTGAACTAATGGCAACAGCTTAACGAGAAATTATGCAGTGAATAATCTAGAAAAGATTGGATTGTGTCTTTCTGACATAATTCCATATTATATCTTTTAAATATTAATACAGAAGTTTTGTATAGCTTTCTCCTCATAATTGAACTCCTTAAAGTTTTAGAAATCTTATTCAAAACTGCAATTTTGATTTTCCTTCGCAAACTTATATAAAATTTCTTTTACTTCAGCATTTGTTAAAGCTTTAACAACAACAGACAAACCACTGTCACTGGCAGCAAATATTTTTAAGTATGACGTCATCCACAAACCGGAAGTGTTATAGCTTTCTCAGATCTGTGCCATAACGGACCAAAGCCATAATAGCCTGGATTCGAAAAAGTCTTGTATTGAAGAGGCTGATTTAAACGTATTATGCTGTTTTAATCATATGTTTGTCATACCTAAGTTTTTACGTAAATTGTATTGTCCGTTGCACATATATTTTCGGAATACAAAAGAACATTTTTGTTTTGTTTATTCATTACCTCCATGCTATAAAATTACGTAATGGCAATAAATTTTATGAATCTATGTTCACGTTACTTGAAATTTAAAGTAAGGTAAGCCAAAAAAGTTTAAAACTTCATTCAAAGTTTGACAGTGTTAGTATAAATATTAACCAGATTTCATTTATCTCATTTCTTGCCACCGAAGTGGTCTCAAGGGCTCGACCCACAGAGTTTACCCAGCGCAATCCCTAGGTGGAAAATAGGGGTCGCCCTCTCGTTGGGGCTTCAATGCAGGTCAGAATACGGAAGCATATTGGGTGACGTGTATGGAGAATGCCATGCTCCATGCACGTAAAAAAGCCCTTTTGTAGATATCGTAAACGAGGAGGCTGAATTTTTCGTCCCAACCCATTACTCCCAATTTCCATTGGCAGTAAAAAAACCGTTGCCCTATTGTGTCCTACCCCTCCATCTATAATTTTGATGATGAACGTGTTCTCGTCCTGAATATTGCTTGAAATATTTGCCACTGGACGTTTAGCAACCAAAAAATCAATCTTTTTTTTCACAGTTCATACCAAACTTTTCGCAAAGCGTATATATTTTAAGGTCTCGACATGAATATTGGTGCATCATTTAAACATTTTCATTGCAAATAATCGAATATCCCATTTTACCTTGAATTAACACCTATTTAATTTCTTGAAAGGACTTATGCCACAAATACACATGGATATTAATTCTTTTTATTATTGTCCATATGAGTATATATGGCAAGTTTGTAGGTCGCAGTGCATCAAAAATATACAAGATATCCTTTTTGACAAGAGGTCACCGAGGGTATTCACAAGCCCAGTTGTCAGAATTGTCTGGCAGAAATTTTACCACGTTATATTTTACATAAAGTTCAACGTATATATTAAATTTTATACCCCTGAAATTACGATGAAGGCTTCATTCCTTGTACTTTACGTTGTAGATGTTCTTTTCGCTGGATTTTACTGCATATTCCAGTTAGTTTGGAAATATTTGAGTATTTAAAAGAAAAAAAAAAATATGGAATTGATGCCAGAAAGACACAATCCACAACTTTTCTTGGATGTTCACTGTATAATTTCTCCTAAAGCTGTTTCTTTAGTACTTCATTTTACCATGTTTAGATCTCAGTTGTTTGTTTTGGTTCTAATGCTACTGCTGTGAGGCTACTCTTTTAAATGTACATATAGCACATAGATATCTAAATGGGAAATTACCGTATTTATTCAATAATGGTAAACCTGTATTTGGACATTTTGAAATGTTCCATATGTTGTCTTTTACATGTACCATTCCCATGAATGCATACTGCAGTCGCGTTAAAAGTTTAGAAATATCTGAAGTTTCAAAAAGAAAATAAATATTTAAATCTATTGTCTCTTTTGATTGAGAGTGAACAAATATCCCTTTTTAAATGTAAATTTCCTATCACTTTATGTCCCATGAACTGAGGCCAAAAATAAAGTTTCATCCTCTTTAATTTGTACTCGAATTAATTACATTAGCTGCTTGTAGATTATGTATGCCTAAGTCCAATCAAAAATAAAAAAGTTTGTACAACTTTCTTTACAATTTATATGTTTAAAATATCTTCTGAATAAATTCAAACAACAAATTTGTTAAAATATTTTTATTTATTCAATTTGATGCTGTTACCGAAAATGCTATTTTTTACCAGATTAATAACCTTTCCTTGAATTAACCCTTATTTTGCCACCAAAAAAACATAATCTTCATTTTAATTTTTTTATCTATATGTTTATATGTTACAGTCCATAATAATGTTTAATCTTGCCTTGATTGTATTTTATTTATTTTCCTTTATTTTTGCATGTTTTCATAGCCATTATTAATATGTCGCAAGAAGAAAATAAAGCTCAATTTAAACCTCCTCCTCTGAATATAAATAAATTTTAATAATATACAGTGAATTTAAAAAAAACCATATTTATCTAACAAAAAGAGGCCGAAAAGTATAGTGTTTAAACTTCTTTCAACTGTTGTGTTTATTAAATATAAGCATAATTTGTATTTGGCACCTCAAGAAAAATTACTAAATTATAGCTTTTTAAAGTTCCGAATGTTTTATTTTATCTTTCACAAGATAAGTGATGATGCATTTATATTAAAATCGTGCCATTATTATGAAGTTGCAATCATGGCGGTATCTATATTTATGTCACATTTATATGTCACAGTCCATTATAATTCTGATGTCACGAAAACCAAAAATGCAAAATTAGGAAAATCGTCCTATATATGTTTTCTTTTTAAGTTAATTAGCCATATATTGAATGTTGTATAAAAATATTTCAAAAAGTTATTTTTACTTTTTAAATTGATCCTATTTAACTTTAACTTCGAACTTTTGATTCAAATCTTGTTTGGCTTCTTTTTTGAATTTTTGGACATATTTGGTATGTACGCACTGGCCGTTTCTCTCGACCGAACAAAATCTCTAATTCATAAAAAGTTACATTGTATATTAAGTTAACTTGAACGACCAAGTAAAGAATTATGTTAGTCGGACATGTTTAAAACATTTTGCTGAGAAAATATTTTTAATGTTAGACAATTGTATTTTTCATTGAATTTCATCATCAAAAATGACTCTTTGGCGAAGGTACTCCTATTTTTCCCACGAATTAATATCACAGACTTGGTTTCATAAATTTTATGTCACGAAAACAGGCTAAGCTATATTTTTACTGAATACATGGAAAATGAACAATTTTCTATAGTTTTACTTAATTCATTGGAATGAGTAAATTTTATTTCTATATCTTAGTGTGCAAAAATTATTTTTGTCCCATAAACTTCGACCAAATGAATAGTGTAATAAATGTATAGAATAAGAGCAATATTTTGTACTGTACATTTACTGAATATAAACAAATTTTGATTCTTGTGACAATCCGTCATGTTTCATGTGTTTTTATTTTAACAAGCACCTGAATTAGTATTACCAAATTGTAAAAAACATATGAATTTTGACGCCACCCAAAAATGCACGACACGAAAGAATAACTGAATGGTTTTTGCTAAGGGGAAGCGAAAGAAACCTGAAGGTTCAGACAAACGGAGAAATTCGACAGACATGCAATATCGAGAACACGAACAAGACGAAAAATGATATAAGTGTTACTTTTGTTCTAAATCTGCGAAATAGACACAAGCCATATTCTATGGATACATGTACTATAGATGGCCTTTCGAGGATTATTTCATTTTCATGCTATGTTTATTTGAGGTGTCCTTGACATATGGGAAAGGACAAGTGGTATGATTGTCTTTGAGACGGAAATTCAAAACGTTTTTAAATTACAAACATCTATATGTTGCACTAAGGCATTCAATAACGAACCATTGTCGATTTAAAAAAAAACAGCTACTGCGTAAGTTTTTAGTGTAAAACTGATCGGATTTTACTCCGTTATTTTAACTATTAGAAATCATAATAATTTGTTATAATTTTACCAAATAAGTAAATGAATTACATCTGCTTTAGGCATTTTACGGAAAAATCTTTCTCAATTACGTTTCAAAACACCCATTAAAGACCCATTATTTTGATAAATTTCAAGTAATTTCCATGAAAAAAACCACAAAAATAAGAACAGTTCTCAGATTATTCGGGATAAAGAGATTATATTGAATTTTGCGTATTTCCTCCGGACTCTCAAAAGACAGTTTGATTGATCCGCTTATTTCTATTTTCTATATTTTTAGCTCTGTTCTTGAATCAAAATTTTCAATAAGGACAATACTCTGTTAGTAACAATCTCATCTGCCACGAATTTGTTGTATGATTGGGTAACAATTGCATGTTGCGAAAGTTTAATATGTCGTATTTTCGGACTTGATAATGGATATATATCGTAAACTTTTTTTTGCTTATTTTGTTAGTTTCGTCAATAAAGAGTTAACGGTATTGAATTTTGAGATTTGCTGGCATAAATTTTGAATTGATGGTGGCAAACATCCGTTTACTGGCACCGCTACCATATTTGCCGGCATCAATTTGATGCTAAATCGAGTTTACTGGCGAGAAAATCTTCAAATACAATACCGTTGCATTTTAACTCCATTTTAATGCAAATTAATAAAAAAACAGTTACATATAAACATTTTAAAATATGGAATAAACAATTGCGCTTGTGCAGTTTCTCTGACTGTATCACACGCATATCATGCCTTGAAAATTTCAAAGCCATCCAATCAAAATAAACGTTACTAGAAGAAGCCAAAGAAACCGAAGGGCAAGAAAATAGCGGAAAAGTCGACAGACACGGCAATCTTGAGGATACGAAAAAAAAAAACATGACACATAGTGTATATACAAAGCTAAAAAACAAAACATACACCTTTTAAGAATGCGGACCCCTCCTTAAAACCGGGGTGAGGTTTGGTGGTCCGGGATGATAATAAATTCCTGCCTCTTCAAATAACCGTCGCACTGCCAATTTTTTAATCTTTTTCAGTCATTTCAGGGACAACGGAAAGGAGCCATGGGATCACAACCTCTAGGCGAAGAAAGCGAACAGCCTATTTCTGGCTTATTCCGCAACTTTACAGGGAGAGCTCCGTCTTCTTCTGTGAAACGGATATTCCACATCTGCCTAAAAGATTGTGGTTTCTATCGTTAAATATCTTGGGTGACATATTCCAGTTTGAGCCGTTTATTTGTCAACTACTCAGCTCTGTCTAGAAAATCGCTGTATTGAACACATGCTAGAGAAACGTATGAGATGGGAAATGTATACGACATACACCGGGGCAGCTGGAATGTTGCTGCCAATGAACGGGAAGTTGACTTTTGGAAAGTTGAAGTCATCATGTTTGTCAGATAGCTTTGTGTGAAGCCTTTTCTAGTTTATGATTCGAGATGAACATTAAGGGTGACTTTAATTTCAAGCTCATTTGGCCAGATTAGGTAAAGGTAATTACCAAATCGAGCATTGTTCAATCAGAGAACATCATCTATATAACAGAAGCTTTGGTTTAGGCTAACTCTCTTCGTTTTTTCATGCTAGGTCTTGCAGGAAATCTGTCTCAAACGAGTGAAAAAAAAATAGATCGGCGAGGAGAGGAGCACTATTAATGCCCATTTTAAAACTCGTCCACCAAACTGAACAAAGATGTTTTCAATTAGAAAATCTATCATTTTTGTAAAATCCTCCTACGTATATTTGTTTTTATGACTTTGTGTTGCGTTGAACAAAGTATGTTTTAGTTTAAATTCATCATTTTTTATTTTGCGTTCCGTTGAATATTTGTTAAATTCTAAAGCACTGAAAATACGGAAAGGTCTCGAAAAGTATTGCACTTAGTAGTTATCCCTGTCGACGGATTTGGCTTCCCATTTCGATTTGTTTGGCTTTGAGTGCTTCTTTTGCTATGTTTGTATCTTGGACTTCCTATGTTTTTGTTCTAATGGTAGTGATGAGAGGTAACTCCTTGGAATGTTCATATAGCATATATACAAAAATTCTCTATATTTATTCAACATTTGTTATTTTGTATTGTGAACAAAATATGTTTTAGTTCAACCGACAAAATAGAAATTCTTCATTTTTGAAATATACTTTTTAACAGATGTTTTGAGTTAGTTTTCATAACGTAATGCAATAAGGATTGCAAATTACAAATAACTTCCAAATTTTTAAATACTATATGTTTAAAATTTTGAAATCATTCCAAAACAGATGAAGGTAGCGAATTATTTGTGTTATTCTTTAGTCGAATAAATATAAAATCACTTCATAATTTTCTGTATTGGAATTATAACTACTGCATGTTTAGTATGCTGATTATTATCATCTAAAAGAAAAAAAAAACAAATAAATAAAAATGCAGCTTTCATTTTCATCATCCATTTTTACATGATCTGTTGTGTAATATGTTAAGATTTAACACAGACTGCTAAGGTATTTTGTTGTTCAGAAAAAGATTCAACTTCATGGTTATATATAAAAACAAGGGATGTGTCATGATTTTCATCCACCAATTAACAGTGGAAATTAAAGTCACTCTATTATTTGTTTACAAATATATGTCAAACAAATAACAATTATTATATCATTATTGAAAATGAAGATAAAGAAAGGGATAAGAAAAATCATTACATGTATGTGAGTTGTGAGCTGACGAAATTGCTCTAAATTTTAATTAACAACTGATTGAGACCAGACACTAGATGTATTTTTTATAAATTTTTGTTTTCGTTTTATCTTTTAGTTTGTTTCAAATTTGTCTTGTCTCTTTGGACTATTCACTTTTGACCTCTCACATGGGTATTCTACACTGGACTTACTAATTGTGTATCTTACAAGTACAAGCATAAGATCATTGTTTCAGATACTAGAAAACTTGACATAAATTCTAATATAACAAAAATTAAATAACTAAATTGAACCTATACTAAAAAAGCAACAATCTTTGTATGTTTATTTTATGGATACTAACAAACTACAGCTACTAATTTACAAAAAAAAATTCTGAAAGTTTTATCAACATTCCGACAGACCTTCTAACAACTGGCAGAAAAATACATTTCCTGTTGCTTGTTTTTCAATACAATGATTAAATGAACAATGTATGAAATTTTATATAGTCATGCGTGTCATATCACGATTTATACCAATATCATATCATCTATAATTGCAATAAATCAATCACAAAAGACATCTTTAGATTGCAGTAATGGTATACACATAATCATTTTCGCAGTGCACCTGCATAATATACATTGTTCATTGTATGAGGAGATAAATTTCACAAAAAACTAATATTCATTTGTTCGGTTGGTAAACATGTTTCATACATATTCTGAATTCAAAATAAGTACTATGAATATATCGTAAAACAATTTGAAACGTCATTTTGAGTCAAGTTTGCTTATGTCCCAGCAACTGAGCTCCACAAATGTGACACGAATTGCCAATCTTAGATGTAATCTAAATCTTTTTAATATATTGTCTAAAGTCATATACCTGAATTGGTCGTTTTTTGTTCTTGCTTAATTTTAGACATCTTTTGAGTTTTCTGATTATGGTATATGATATTTAAACTGACAACTAAAGAACATTTTTCTTTATTGAGTTCTAAAGACAGTGGAGATCTGCTGAATCTATGCTTGTGTCCTATTGTATAACTTTCAGCAATCAGTTTGTTTGTTTGATTGGGTTTTAACTGACAAACTTTAGTCGATCGCAACCTTTTTTGTGTGGTGCAAGTCAGCCGCGATCTCACGCCGTTAAGATGATGGGATACAGTGATCTGTACAGGTAAGTTTAAATAATCTACATGGTACCTGTACAATCGGCCACCGAGGCCAATACAGCAATCAGGAATAAACAAGAGCACGTCTTAACACTTCTTGGATTTAATTGATACTATTTATTTAAAATGTAACCCAGACAAAACGACATGGATTTGCATTCGCCAGTCCGCAAGAGTTAAGTAGATATATCACCAATAAATTGCAAGTCAAAACGTTTCCGGTAATTTTAAGGGTGACAGGATAAACTCCCATTGAATATACCTGCAATGTAAATTCTCGTCTAATCACTGAGGTTTATACCTGAAATCTGACACAAAACGAAAACTGCAAGAGATATTCTTATCATGTGTTTAAAATAACAAATTGCTCTCTTCCTGAATATGCATGGAAAATTTGCCGCTGGGCCTTTAGCAACAGGCAATCAATCAATCAATAGAGTGTCGAACTTTCAGTTTTGCTAGATTGAATAATTGCAATAGACATCGGGGACCACAATGTTTGAAATTTCTGATTTTTGAAAATGTTTATCTAAAAAATATTCACATGACAAAACATAGAAATAGAGCAAATGAGAATTATAGCAGTAATAAAAAAAATCATACAAAACAATGAAAATATATAAACTTCATTAAACCTTGGAAAATATGAAAAAATCAAAATAATTCGAATATACCAGAAGGTGAGTCAAACATCGGACAGTAGAAATGAATATTTTCGTCAATCGTTGTTAAGTGAAGACCGAAAAATCTCAGAAATGATGCATTTCATATAAGAAATATTTTGTTGAGAAACATCCCTAACAGCAGCAGCCGTCCATTAACAAATCCTGATGGACGGCACACGCATCGGAGTACTGGATTTAGTGAATTTACTAAGAAATGTATTTGCGGATTAAATGTTTTCAGTGGGAGAAGTTGACAATGGGAGATTCTTCGACAAAACAAATATTAGCAGTATTAACAACAAAACAGAAATGAACCAATGCTTTAAATTTGTCTTTTAGTTTAAAATGGTGAAGAAATAGGTTGCAAGAGGAGATTGGCCTTGATTCGATGTATTTAAACAGATATTTGGCATTTTATTTCACGCTATTTCTTGAGTAGCTTATATCACAATACATGTAACTCTTAAGCCCGTTTTAATAGTAGAAATTTTTTAGTAACTTTGAAAGAAGTTTTGTGGAACATTTGGCAGATACCGTAATTATGCATTGTTACTTGTATGAACACTTATATAGTTTTCGGATAAAAAGGAATAAGATCAAATTCCTCCTACTTTGTTAAAATTCCAAAAAAGGATAAAACTGGTGTAAATGATATAATACCCTTAAAAATCTCTTAATTGCAAAACTATGTAGATATTTGTATATCTCACCTTGAAAATAATTTACGCTTAAACAGAAAACCAATTGCAAGTACTCGAATTCAAAGTAAAACTTAAAAACATGGTACCCGGTTCGTTTTTGTACCAGCAGACAAAGCAGTCAACAATGAGGTGGTAGTGTGACGCAAATAGTACAAGAAAATACTTAAGAATAAAATTCTTCTACTTTCTAAGTCTTGCACTTGACTAGAGGTCAACTAGTAGACAGTCACATAAATGGCACAAAAGGACTTAAGGCGTTCCTGAACATTTAAGGTATCAACCATATTTTGGTTACCTAAATTACATAATAAATCGTTCAAATGCTGTTTTACCATAAAAGAAACGAAAGACAAAACAAAATACTTACAACGCTAAACTGAACTAAAGCAAGGATAACAAGAACCCCCACAAAAACCATGCAGTGTGCGTTCAGGTGCTCCGGAAGTGTTATCAACTCCTGCTCCACTAGTGACACCCGTCGTATTACTTATCAGTAGACAAAGCCGGTGTATAGTCGCAATCGGTGTAAGTCACAACCAGTAAAGGAACAGATTTGTTATCACGTCCATTGTCATTTGTGAAATAGATATGTGGTATATATTTCTCAACCTATCCGTTTTTTCCCGTGAATGCTACGATAATTTAGATTTAATCTTTGTATTACCAGCAATTTTTAAGTAAGGATTTCATTACCATAAATTAGTTTAAACATTTACCAAATTCTATATTAAATATATAGATTTAATTTTAAAGTTTGGTTGCATCTGCAGATAATTGATAAGAAACACCTAAACTTTAAAATGTGTTATTTTCATATATGTTTGGATTTGGAACCAGCTGTCAGGTTCTTTTTCCAAGTCTGTACATGTCTTCTGTTTTATCCTCTAATTAAGCGTTTTATTATTCAAATACGAGTGTACGGATATAGCAAATTGATTTTCGTATAAATATTGTCAGCTGTTATCCCAACGCATTATGAGCGAGCCAGAATATTAAATTCGGAAACCATCTGACTGGTGTCTTCGATCATGTACGAGTTTTTAAAAATGTAGAAATGTTGAAACGATTCAAAATTTTTTGAAGACAATCGTCCATTTATCTACCTTTAAAGAATTGCAGGATAAAAACAATACATGAAATCTTATCCAGGCATTGTTCGCCTTAGTTTCGGTAATTTTTTAAATTTTGTTTTTGTTTGCCTCAACGTTCGTCATTTGGTATACAAAATAAAACTGTAAAACGATATTAGTATTTACAATATCTGCTATTTTTCCAGATAAAACTCACCATTACAGCAAAACTATTGATTAGTTGCGGTATCTGTTAATCTTTATGTTCCTATTTTTACATAGATCTAACTTTTCTTCTTTAGTTCTAGCTTTGCAACCTGTTCAATAATCAAGTTATTCTTTTTTTAAACAATAAATGATCTAATACCGGTTGTGACTTGTGGCTATACACTGGCTTTGTCTACTGAGTAAGACGACGGGTGCCACTAGTGGAGCAGGAGTTGCTTACCCTTCCGGAGTACCTGAACTTACCCTGGTTTTTGCAGGGTTCGTGTTACTCCAGTTTTATTTTCTGTGTAGTGTTGTGTGTCCTATGTTTGTCTTCCGTTTCATTGTGTTGGCCACGGTCTTGTCTGTCTTTCGACTTGAAGACTTATGTTTGTCCCTTTGGTATCTTCGAATTCCTTTCTAATATCAGCTAATTAAAAGCAAAATAAATCAAAAACTATTCGAAGGCAGAAATTCGACAAACCGTTCAA
The DNA here is from genome assembly GCA_034783895.1 of Geukensia demissa. NCBI lineage: Eukaryota > Metazoa > Mollusca > Bivalvia > Mytilida > Mytilidae > Geukensia > Geukensia demissa. The sequence goes on along the minus strand of JARWCS010059781.1, from coordinate 4,823 downwards.
AACTCAAAATGGACTGACATTTGGCAGAATACTACATTCGATGTTCCATGTTTTATTAAAATATTTTTATAGACAATGTTATCAAATTGCAGATGCGCAAAAGCAAACCGCGATTTACATCATATATCTATATCTATTGATGCAAAAAATCAACAATGTAAGAAGGCACAGCTGCAATATATGCTTCAAAGACATATAAACATTAAATAAAAGGCAGTGTAGTGAAAAGAGAAAAGCAACTAATATTCATTGTATATGTAAGAACCTATATATGAAATATAAAATTGATCTTTTATGTTTGTCTTTGTTATAAATGAAACAGACATCTGTAATTGGAGACATATTTTTAGCCAACTCCTGTGTCTAGTGCTGAAATACCTAGACGGTATTTTATACTTACGGCTTTCGCATATGAAAATTTGTTTTTATTTTCTGTTCTCAAAGCAGTATTTAATTGTCTTTAGAATTCCGCTCAGACCGGTGCTATGGCCGTCTTGAACTTACAGTGAGGTGCGATTTTTACTCCGTGTTGAAGGCCTCATTGTGACTTTGAGATGAAGAAACGCAATCAAAGCGCTGTTCCTTTGCTTGGAATTTACTTGTACATGTATATATGAGATTGTTGTGTGATGAATATAATATTTCTTTCTATTTTATTCTGTCGATGCTTCGTAATTCCAACAAGAAGGAAGAAACTCCAGAAAAAAAAGAAATTTTTTATGGTTTCGTATTTTAACCTACATTTTTGGACTCATTTCCTAAAAGCGAACAGATATGAAGTACACCTTCCTATAATCTTATTAAACAGAAATCTTCATATCTCATTGAGCGGGCCGGGCATTTGATAAAACAGATTTATATTTTCTTTAACAGTGATCGAGCTATCTTCTGGAACGAAACGGTTACTACAAGATACACTTACTGGGCCTTTAAGGATATTATGAATTCAGTTGATTTTATACTTGATAATATTTATATCAGGTACCAACTGTGCATTATGATAATCATAATATGTCAAATGGTTGCGCCTATATAATATTGATGTTTAGTGTTTACCTCGTAATGTGGTAATGTCTACAGTGACTACTAAGAAAAACCAACTACAGCTTACTTCAATCTGGTTCAATCAAGACCATTTCTTTCAATCATTCCTCAGAAAACGAAAGATTTTTTGTAAAATTTTTTACTGAATTAGCGTGAAAATCACTTCAAATCATTTGTCTCAATCAAGTACCAGAACACTCATTAAAGAAGTACCAATCAATCTTGTTATTGATTTCATGTAAAGAATGCACGAAAATTATAATAATTTTGTCATTAGGAAATTGTAAACCTTTATGCAAAAGTAAATTATATAAATTGTTTAATTTTTTACTTCCGCAATAATTTGACTGTTTTTGTTCTTGAATTTAAACTGTCGAATGATGATTACAACCTTCTCTGTCACAATCCGGAAGATGCAATTTTTACTGGTACATAGTATCCGGAGTTAGGGAATTAAAATTAAATTTTGTGAAGAGATTACAATCAATCCATAATGATTATTCTGTTTATAATTTTTCTTTTTCAAATTCACATAATCTTGGCATTTGCTAAACAATACTTAAAATTATATGTAATCCTAATAATGAACGTTTCATTGCATGTCGATATAAAGATATCGAGGCTTATCGAATGACACTGATCATGCATTTAATAATTCTGATTCAATTCAGTGTATGGAAAATAGGTTCTTAAAAGAAATGCATTTAAACAATATAAAAGACAAGCGTACAAGAGCTTCTCACAGTCAGTAAATTATCTGCAAAATGCATTACAAAGGATTTTTTATAAATGCAAATGTGTAAAACAATGTTCATTCAAAAACAAGACTACTTCAATATTTGTTTCTTTTGGTAATATCCTTCTTATACATAAATATCAAAGTTTGTTCTTTCATTCAAAAACTTTTAAACAGGAGGTATCTTGAATACATGATCCATTTATGTGAATAATGGTCTAGCAGCAGTAGCTGGTTCTTATTTTCATGAAAATTACCAAGCACAATACACTTTGTATTATTTGTATCATTATTGGTCATGCTTTTTTCTCAGAATAGCTAAATCTAAAGTCTGTAATGATGGCTCAAGGCAACGCTGGGGGCCAATAAGGAACCAATAATACATATCGAAGGTATATAGCAGATAAACCTGCTTCCTAAAAATTTTATAAACCATTTTTTTTAATTTGAATCAACTTCTGGAGCATTTACAAACTAAAATTTAAGCAAATTTGTTATGTTTAAAAAAAAAAACTTCATTCCATAGAAAGAATGAAAAATTATTAAATACTATTTTATGTTCAGGACTTATTTTTACACAAAAACAAATCAATAATCGGCCATTCATTTTGGTTGATAATTCAATTTGTGTATAATGAGATCAAAAACTAAATAACAGCTTGCTGTGAATATTAACTGGGCCCTCACATGATTTTGGTCAGACTTACTGGGTTTTCCCAACAAGATATTTTGGTGAGTGGTATCTATGGGCAAGATCTTCACAACCCACAATATGTACAGAATTACCGCAAGGCTACTTTATTCCAATGTTCCTCTTCGAATGATTTGAAAATCACCAATTTCTTAAGCTTTCATACAAATGATATAAATTTGCTTATCGGCGTTTACCAACTCATGAACGTTATTTTTTATTAGGTCCATGAATGTAACGACAAATTCATAAAGTTTGACCGATCTCCTAATTCTGATTCCTAGCGTGTCTGATAAAGTTAAATCCAGAAAAGCGCTTTACACGCAGTTAATCTTGGCTTTTAATATTTGCTATATACGCAGGTAAGGTGTGGATCGTGTCTTTCTAGCAAATAATCCATATTCTTTCATTAAATATTATTACAAAGATTTTCTGTTGTGATGTATGGAGGTCGTAAAAAGCTTCGCCGTGCTCGAGTTGTATGTTCTTATTTATTTTCGGGTACTGGAATGTATGTTTGAAAGATACAGTTTACATTTTTCCAACATTGTAATTTTTATAATTCTTTGATTTTTATCTTTATATTTGACTTTTGACTCTTGATATTTGTCTGATAAAGTTACATCCAGAAAAGCGCTTTATAAAAATAAAAATAGGAGAATTGGCATGATTGTCCATGAGACAGCCATCCACCAACTGACAGTCGAATCTAAACTTCTACAGGTCCCATTACGGCCTTCAAAAATGAACCAGAGTCCACACCATAACGGAAGCTGTAAAAGGCCCCGAAATACATAATGAAACTAATCATAAAACACGACAATCAACGTAATCTATTGAAAAATGGTGAACAAATAACAATAAATGACTAATAAAATAAAGGCAACCACTGGACTACAGGTTCCTGGCTTGGTCTAGGCACATACGTATGTGGCGGTGTTAAACCGCTTGGTGAGCACTCAACCCTCCCATAAACTGGAACAGTGATGTGACAAAACAGCAATACAAACACACTATTAAATCGGTTGAATTGGATTAAACACTTGAGATCGGAACTACACCAGGTACAAATACTGTTAAAACTAATAAAAGATACAACAAAAGTATCGACTTCAAGAGAGTACTCGCAGTTGATGTCTGCTAGTTAAAAACCCATAAGCAACCGATCAGGAAACAAAGTTTCCATTAATACGGTAACACGTACGATTGGATTTAGTGTTTAAATATTATCAGAAGTAAAAAACAAACATGGGTTGTGCAAATGCCAATATAAAAATATATAGACAGAAAGTAGAAAATTTCATAATGAAAATGTGTTAAGATCCGTATTAAGCTATATAACAAAAGAGTCAATAGAAGTACCAATAAAAACCATATTTAAAGATTGAATAATAATGTTGTGACGATATCCTTACGGATAAGTTAATTGAGACGAATTTTAAGACCATGTGGATTTTGTTTAAATTTCCGAGCTTTATATGTCATGACACTATTGAAAACGGCCATAAAAATATCCCTACTACACTATAGAAACGGTGTTCGCGATAAAATGAACCGTGGTGTTTTCGGCGTATTGTGACTTCGTTACATAATTAATTGGTAAGTCAATTCCAGTTTAGAATATCCATACAAGAGAACAAAAGTGCATAGTCCAAACAGACAAAACAAATTTGAAACATACTAAAAGATAAAGCGAAAACAAAAAGAACAAATGCTTGGAATTCACAAACTCCTTTACAAAACAGGAGTTGGATCGTTTGCTTCAGACGGAAAAGTTTCCCCTGTCTTGCGCGCTGACAAAGCCCTAAGACTATTGTTTTTATTTGTAAATCGCATTAGATAAGCTGCTAGGTAAATCAATTAGGCGTTGACAATTCATTTGGCAATCAAACATATACCTCGACGACACTGATGAAAGCTGAAATCTTTGGCAATCATCGGTCCGTTTTGTCTTCATCTATAATTTCAACCAGGCAGCAAGAATTCAATCATTTTTCATTTTACCAGTTTCAACAGCTACATTGATGTCCTTACAATCAACGTTTCATTGCCAGGTATGCTCAACAAAACCTTGTCCAAATTACTAACAGTTATTTTATGAGCAGTCAAAAGATATATCTTTTAATAGACCAAAAAATTGATATTGTTTGTAGCCTTTGGCCGAACTCAATATTGAATTTTTGGTTTATTAAAACTCAAATAGTCCCATATTAAAGACTATAATTGATTTGTTACATAATTGTTGTACACTTTAATGTAAAACAATATTGAATTCTTGAAAAAGGAATTCGAAGATACCAAAGGGGCAGACAGAAATCGTTAAGTCGGAAGACAGACAAGACCATGGCCAAC
>JARWCS010059673.1:0-15918 GCA_034783895.1 Geukensia demissa | reverse complement strand
CGGGCATACCGAACAAGCTGAGAAATGTATACCCCGTACGAAGGAGCCAAAGGAACGTCCCCGTCAAGGAAGGGAAATTAACAATTGGGAATGAGAAGTCGTCCCTCTTGTCGTAAATTTTGGTGGAGATTTTACCTTGAGAAATAGATACATCTAAGTCGAGAAATGGACATTGTTATCGAACAATGGGACAGACGATATACATTCATCTATCGGTCCTTGGTCATTTTTGTCAGTCAGGAATGACAGGTCCGACGATTTTCAAGAACACTGTTTAGCTGAGTTAATCTAGATTTACTTTTGTAGCTTTGAACAGGCCCTTAATGTTATTTATGTCTTTTGTTAAATCATTTTGTGTTAATCTGTATATATTCCATGTACTTTTGGAGTTTTATGTTGTCAACAGTTGCTCATCCATTTTTGAAGTACAATAAAACTATTATAAATCAACTGAGATGGCAAATATATATTTGTTTTCTAAATTACTTTTACCTTGTTAGAACTATTTTGTTTATTGCAGAGTTCTGGAAAGAGTTCTGTGATAGAAGGATTAGTTGGTAAAGATTTCCTACCCAGAGGGACAGGCATTGTAACAAGAAGACCATTAATATTACAACTGGTCCATGTCAGTAAAAATGACACAGAAACAAGGTTACAAGAAAGTAGTGGAGGTACAAGCTTAATTATCTTTCACAAGAATATGTTTATGTATATGAAGATAAAAATGCACATATTTGTATAGGATTCTGGAAACATTTAATTTTCAGTTGTAATCATAAAAACAAGTTTCAAAAAATAGTTCAAAACAAAGCAAAGTATCAAATAATTTTTTTTTTCAATCAAATGTCCAACTCTAAGCAAATTATTTTCAACTGAAACTTAGAAACGTGTTAAAGATACATTGCACTGATTCACCTAGTCCAATTGAGCGGACCCATGGCAATGTTTTGTGTGGAGAATGCCACATTCCATGCACATAAAGATACATTTGGTATACTTGAAAAAAGAAAAGGCTAATGAAAAGCTAAATTTTTAGTCCCTATCCATCCAGTGGCGATCAAAAGCTGTTGCCCTGTAATGTCTCACCCCACCCCACCTTTTGATAATTCTGATTATTGTTGAACTTGTTCTTGTCCTGAATATGCATTAAATATTTGCCACTGGATGTTAAGCAACCAACAATCAAGGTATACAAAAATTGGCTTACTTTTATCATTAATGATTCAGAAATAAATGTGAAAAGGGTATCAGATGTGGTAAAAAATATTGAAAAACACATAATTTTCATCATTCACTATCAACCTATGAAAACAGACAAAACATTCACACAGACAAACAAAAAGAACAATATATGGGCTAGATGGTCTGATTTAGTACAGGGACTATTGGAGTTTAAATAGCTTTCCAGGTACCCCCTCCCATTCTGCCCCCTTTCTGTTTCCTATCTCTTATATCATTTGGCAATTCCCTTATGCATTCAAGGGGTCTAGTTTAAAACCATTTGAAGATAGTCAGTAGTATGTAATATTAAAGACATTTATTTGTTTATTGAACAATTATGTTTTTCGCGACAATATTTTGTCAATGTTTACAGACACAATAAAAGCTGATGAATGGGCAAAGTTTTTACATACCAAGGGCAAGATATACACAGACTTTAAAGATGTCAGAAATGAAATTGAAAATGAAACAGACCGTATGGGAGGAACTAATAAGGTTTGAATAAAATGTTTAGCATTAAACACCAGTCAGATTTTTATATCATCTGCAAATATTGACCTTTATTAGATGATTTCAATGTTCGTACAATTTTCACTGTACTGTTGCTTATAGATTTTATGCTGGCAGTTCAAACAGTTATGTCCATTTAATTAATATTCTAATGCAACAGTATTTGTAATGTTGATTTTGATTGGATGACATCGAATTTTTCATGGCATCAAATCCACGGTTGATGCCGCTGGAGGAACTGCACATGTACCGACATGTATCCCATATTATAAAAATATTAATATTAAACATAATTTTACTTATTTGCATTAGAATGGAGTTAAAGGTATTGTATTTGAAGATTTGCCGGCATAAATTTTGATTTGAAAGTCGCAAATATTTGTTTACTGGCTCCGCTAACACGTCAACAGTAAACTCAATTTGATGCTGGCAAATCTTCAAATACAATAATGTTAACTCTTCAACTGAATAGAACAGATATTTTATTATTATTATATTAGTTGAGAAGGGGCTTTGCTTGGACCATTGTCTATTATGAGATTATATTGATTTATTTTTATTTGACATGACCAATATCTGAGAAAACAAACACTTCTCCTCTCCAAAACTCTTACAATTTTAAATTCATGTTGTGAAACTTGAGTTATTGGGCACTTGACTGCATATTGTTCACATGACTGTGATGGTAATAGTGAAATTTGATCCTGTACTGGTAAATAGATTATTCTTCATTAACTAAATGTTTTTCTTGTAGGGAGTTTGTCCTGAACCAATAAATTTGAAAGTGTTTTCAACAAAGGTAGTAAATTTAACCTTAGTTGACCTTCCTGGCTTGACCAAAGTACCTGTAGGTGACCAACCAGAAGACATAGAGGAACAAATCTGGGAGATGTGTATGAAGTACATAGGTAACCCCAATTCTATAATACTGGCTGTGACGGCTGCCAATACAGACATGGCCACATCAGAGTCATTAAAACTTGCCAGAGAAGTAGATCCTGATGGTATGTTGCATTTTATATTTGGAGTTTAAAACACTATAGCCAATGCAAGCATTTTATAAAAACTGTAGAAAGCCCAAATAGTTGATTATCTTTGAAAAGTTTTCTTCATTTTTATTCATATCTTACCATTGTTAGAACTTCTTATTCTCATTTGAAAAAGCATAATTAAAAAAATGTTGCTTTACTTGATATCCCAGTACCAAATATGAAAATGAAAATATATGGGGTACCGTAAATGTCAGAGAGACTGCACTTCAACCACAAGAAAAAAAAGAGGAATTTACAAATCTAGAGCTCTCCACAAGGCCTTCAACAATGGTGGAACACCACTCCTTGTGAAAAGCTCTAACTCCTGAAATAAAAAAGACCTGTTCCAGTGTCATATTTACATATTCATGGTTATGATTTTAGGATGAATGTTATCAAGTATTTTTCCATTTCACAATTAAAGATAATTAGTAGTTTTCAGATATAAGTTAAATATTTCAAAATGAAGTTTAATTAGAAACATTTTGAATTATCAGAGGATAAAATGCTGTTTCAATAAACATGTTTTTCTAGGTCGTAGAACATTAGCTGTGATTACCAAATTAGATTTAATGGATCATGGAACAGATGCAATGGAAGTATTGTGTGGGCGTGTCATTCCAGTTAAGCTTGGTATTATTGGTGTAGTCAACAGAAGTCAGGCAGATATTAACCATCAAAAGGTATGGCTTTCAAATTCCAGTCAGAACTTATTGTTTTAATTACAACCAAAATGGATGAGTCAGAATACATTGTGCTTACAAATAAATATGATCTGGTCGATTAATTCTTTCAACACCTTGGCCAAGGCAAGTTATATATAGTAAAATACATGGTAACTAAAACTTTGCCCAAATGTCTATCTTTCCGATGTGGAGACAAAGATAGAGAAGACATTGTGGCATGTAGGAAGCCTATTTCATTGCTCCCAATCCAAGGCAGATGATTCATCTTACAGTTTATAAATGTATGTTTTATACGGTGTGACCTTATAGGCACATCTCCTCCTAAACCTTTCAAAGGATTTCAATGAATCATCACATGAAGCAAAACACAATGTATACCGTATTTGCATATATGAAGCTAATTCACCGCACATAATTCTAAGAGCAGATAATTCAACTTTCAGTTTAAAAATGGTCTTGTTATACAGTTGCAGGTCAAATGGCTTCTTCCTGAAAATCCTGAATTTATTAGTAAAGTTTGAACAAGTTGTCTTGTCATGTTTAATCACAGTTATTTTAACATATATTTTAACAGGAAATGGGAGATGCTTTAACGGATGAAGCAGCATTTTTACAGAGAAAATACCCATCTATAGCAAGTCGAAATGGAACACCATTCTTAGCAAAGACCTTAAACAGGGTATTTATATTGAGGGAGTCCAAGGCAAAACTGATATTAAGCTGCACACCTAAGAGAGTGGTACAGGGGGGTCCAGCGCACGGACGTACAAGATATAAAATGTCTTTTCACAAGGAACGAAAAATTAGAATTTGGCTTGCACATTGCGTTTTGATCAAGACACGCGAAACACGACATATAACGACCCTCTAGCACGACAACACGTGAAATAAAAAGCTGTAAAAACATTGCACGAAATTAACCCTGTACCTCCCTCACCTAAGATTTCACCCTCAATGGATGCAGCCCAGAAAATGAAACATATATAAAAAACCGATTGAAAATCGTTCAACAAACAAAAAAGTTACAACAGTTTGAAGTTGTAAAAAAGTGCACCATATTTGGAAATATTGGCAGTAATGACAAAAAAGGCTAGAAGTTCAATATTTGAACAAGTTTTATTCAAAATTATAAATATATTCAACATTATACAACTGATACATCATAAAACTGTAGCACATAGAATAAACATAACCAATAATATAATGGTCATTTGTTAATATGGAAAAAATATTCCCTTCCAAACATACAGAAAAAAAGTTTGGACTTCGTCATTTTTGCAATGGCACCATTGAAAAACTGCTTTAAAATCAGATTTCAGCAATATATTTATATCTAAAGAATTCAAAGTAGGTATGAAATATATCCATTGTTGGAAAGTCAGGACAAGACTTTATTGAAATGTTGCTTTACTTTCAGTGTACCTATATTTTAAATTCAAAATATCGCCAAAGTAGAAATTTCAAACATTTTCTTATCTATATCATCTTGTTGTTACAACAACCACTCTTTTCTGTTGTGGAACACTATAATACTTTAAATGTATGAAAAAGGAAACAAAAACTCTCTCAGTGTTGACATTTTTCTCATGTTTTTAATCAAAATTATTGCATGGACAGAAAGCCTGCAATAAAATATTGCCGTTTGCATTCAAGCATTGCAAAAAACAGCAAAATATATAAAATTTCTATGCTTTAATATCTTAATTATGTTATTGCTTATATTAGCTTGTTTTATCATTGTTAAATTGGGAGTATTTCATTTCCTTGGCCAGTCACTTCAATAATTGATTAAAATATCAAAAAAGGGGAGGTAATTCAATTAAAAAAAACCCATATTATTTATTATGCTTATTTTTCAGAAAAAAAGAAGCAAAGATTGCTTTTTAATCAAATAGAAACTTTTTAAACTACAGTGAAAATGACTTAACCCTTTAGATTTATAATAGAATAATTATTCTATTATAAATTTATTAAAATTGCAGATCCCTTCCCTCCCCCAACTGTGAAATCTTAATTTCACGACTCAATATCAAGTTGATTTTCAAAAACTTTTTATATACCAGATACTAGTTGATAATATTATTTGACAGTTTTTTAATGTTTTTATGATATTTAAGTTACTTAAAAATAAATATTTGCAAATAATATTTAAAAAGGGGAGATAATTCATTTAAAAAAATTCTTTTAAATCTTTTTGTTTTCAAATTGAAAACCAAGTTAAGAGATACAGTGCATTTTCCATATTAATGCTTAGTCATTTATTAGATTATTTATATTTCATTTAACTAAATAAAATTTGATTGCAGTCTAGACTTTTTGTGTTTTTTGTTATTTTCACAGTTCATGTGAACAAAAACAGCTGTTGTAGCCTTGTTGATTGTTGGGAAGTGTTGACTGGATATTCAGACCTTTAGCTCTTATTCCATCAGTCAATAGGTTGTATGCAAAATATGTTATTTCAATTTCAGGTGGATCTTATTTCCCTTCTAAAATACTATCAATATTGCCCACAAGGTATAGAATTCTTTTCTGGATGTCGGGATCTTCCACTGAAATAAAAATTAATCACAAAGAACAGCTTTTTCTCCTATAGAGCTACAAGTTTTTTAACAGAAAAGTGGTCTTTTTTTATTATTATTGAAAAAGAACGCAATAAACATATCCAGAACTTTGCTGAATCAGGCCAGTTAACACCCATTTGTAAACATATCATTTCTGAAGGAAAAATTTTGACTATGCAGAAAATCAAATCTTTATTTGTTTAATTATCATATTTTATTTAATTTCAATCAACAGAAATAAATATTTTGACAGTATGCAGAAAAAATCAAATCTTTATTTGTTTATTTTTCATTAAAATTTAATTTCAATCAACATGAAATTCTGGAAGACTCCAGGTGAATAAAAAATGTTCATACTCGTGATTTAAATATCCAGTATCCACTTTTTGGTAGATATGTTAAAGCATCAGATTCATCCATAACATCTGTAACTATAAAACAGCAACAACAAAACAAAAAATAAACAAAAAAACATACTAAGTAAACATAAATACAAAAATTAAAACAACACAGTCAGACTGTCTTTAATTATGTTTATTTGACATTAATATCACTTGAATTGTTTTTACACTTTTCATTCATTCATTCTTTCATTCATATATAACATTCCTCATAAATGTTTCTAAAGACGCCCCCCCCTTTTTTAACAAAAAATATGCATTGAATATTTAAAGAACAGTAATTTAAGGGAAAGTGTCATTAAAAGATAGAAAAGCTCAGTGACAATAATCAAAATTTTCGCTGACGGGGAACGAAAACTTCAACTTCTATTTAAAAATAATTTAGCGACTTGTCGTCCTATTTTTTAACCATTGCAAAACAAACCATATCCGTAAAAATAAGAAATCTTTTCGATATTCTTTAGCCATTTTGTGTCTTTAAGGGTATTTAAGCCGTATTGTAATGTAAAATAGTTATATAAAGTTCTAGAAATTATGTAAAAATATTGACGACGTCCCAAGTTTCAGCGTACTGTTAAACACGGTATTTTGGAAGTGGGTCACTCTGGAAAAACCTGAAAATCACACACAAGCTGATATAATTATAAAACAAACCCAACTGTATCAATAAAGTTCAATATCTGAACTTCAAAACCATATATATTTCTTCCGTGTTACTTACTTTTTCACAGAAATGCCAGGTCAGTAAATATTTCCAATGGAAATTTCCGCTGTCACTTCTAGCAACCATGTAGTGAAAATTATATCAATAGAAACTAGAACTCCCGTCTATTGATTGGTTGTTATTTAAATTGAATATTTTTATTGGCTCAACTGTGGAAAATGACGCGAATATTGGAGAACGCTCTAAAAATCGGTGCCCACGTCTCAACTAATAATAACCGTGTCTCGAAGTACCGATTTCATTTCATCATAACTCAGACAATATATACCGGATTTAAAATCTAAACACATTGTAAGAATCAGCCAACTATGCAGATTTCAAAAAATTATATTTATTAAAAAAATAATATTTAAAACAATGAAAATATAGATGATAATGCATGCTTCATCAGTACGTACGACGATGTTTCCATTAGTTGGAACCTTACGCTCTGGATTATTGTTGTAATACATATTTCTTCAATTCTTACTAATTACATTATTATACATTGATAACGTTTTATTCAGTCTTATTAGTTGAATATTCAATTTCTAGACAGTGCTCATAATTTGAAAATTCAACTATCTCTATTGCAGAAAATAAGATTGTCAACAGGTAATATCTTAAGATTCTCCATGTTAGAACTGCAGCCTTGAAAAAATCTTAACTACTGTAAAACCTGTGTAAACTGAACATTCTTGGGACTGAAAAAAATGACCTTTTTAGACAGTGAATCCATTTTCTAAGGTTTTTCAATTTGACCAAAATAAGATTATCATTTTGGAATTAGAATTACCTTTGAAAATCAAACATTGCTTGTACATATGATAAAAAGCAATAAAAAATTTATATAAAGAAAATAAGTTTATGTTTTTTTTTACGAAAATTTTTTGAATGTATCGCTGCCCTCTTTTGTCATGATCGTCACTTCACTACGTTCATTTCATTTTCCTGTTGGCATAATCAAGCTTTTCAAGGAAAAACTGTCTCGACTATTATCTTTGAATGTTTCTCGTACTAGACAGATTTAGATTTTGGGCAATATTTCCATTAAAATCGTCCAACTGCATGTCAACATCCGGTTTTGAATCTCGCTGTCATTCACGACGAGGTTCAGTATGGGAAATAAAAATCGCAGACAATGATTAATATTTATTCAGTATTTAGAAACTTGAAGATCGTATATTTTTTTCATTTAATTCCAGGCATTTTTTATATTTTGCTACTGCAACTGTGTAGCTCTGTCGTCTCAAATAACATTTTGTTACATCAAGAGGATTTTATATCTGATATCCATTTTTTCTCAATTGGGATGTTCATTTCATTTAATGTTTGCATAAGATACATTTTAATTTGCTCTAATGTGTGTAAAAACTTTTCACAGAATGTTTATTAGACATGCAAACACACCTTTGTACAAATGCCCCAAGGTAACATATTAATAGGCTGATTGACCAACAGTTGCACACAGGTAATCAATAATAATAAGGCCTATTTTTTCAGGTGAAACAATACTGTACTTTGATTGTTGGGACCGAACATATAGATTAGAATTCCGAATAAACAGGGGCCGGTTTTAAAAGGTGTTTTTAACAAAGAATCAAAAAGAAAAATTGTGGGACTTCAATTTTAGGCTGGTATTGACGAGAATCCACTTGTTCTAGGGATGAATCGGTGTATATCAGTGACAATATGTCATATGTCCTTGACCTCATTTTTAAAGATTTGTGCTTTGTAAAATTTCAACATAGTTTCACATTTTATTCCATTTTCCCAATGACTATTGCTGGCATATACACACTTGATATATATACTCTTGCTCATAAATATGGAATATTTTAATTTTCGATCTTACATTAGAAATAGGTATGGCTAGACTCTGTCAAGCAAAATTCTTACAAGGAAACAACAGATAATGCTTGCAGGATGATATTAGAGGATAGTTAAATAATCAAATTGGATGAAATAAAACATTTGAAAGGATTCTATCTGGAATACAAAATTGGCATTTTTTCACAAAAATGTGGGTTTCAGAACTGCTTAAACTAGCCATCGGACAAAAATCTTAAATCAGACACTTTTGTAGCTTGAAGTAAAATAATGAGATTTGCATAAAGATTTTTGGCATTGTGGCTCATAGTTTTTGCATGCAAGTCTCCCAAGTTGAATTTTTGACTCAGAAAATGTCAATATTCCATATTTATGACCAAGTGTATATATGTTGTCTGAAGGTAGTTCCTTAATAGGTAATGAAAGTCTGCTTTATGTCACTTGATGTTGAACTCCTTTACTCCAGTGACGTACATTAAGTTTGTATAAGTAGGTCTTTTTTATTAATGACACATGACAGGACAACAATATTTGGTCTGCCAATTTTTTCATAGGCGTGCATTTCAGTCTACAATATGTCCTTTACCTGATTTTCATGGTTGAGTGAATTTGTAAATGCATATCTAAGTCCATTTTTAATAATTCGATAACACAGGTTAATTTTTCAAGCATATTAGTTGTTAAATGTACTGATGATATGACATACTTACATTAAATTGTTCCACATATTTATCGGGTCAAAGTTGTTTACACTGGTAAGACATTTTAGTGTCCAGACTTGTTATACATTGCATATGTTGGTGGTTATTCCAATGAGATTATCTTCTTGTATACCACATATATTGTAAAGTTAATCACATATTCCAACGTTTTGTAAGATATTAAATTTTATATACTCTATTTCAAGTTCCTGTTTCATGATTATGACTACTTAATGAAGTACTTGAGTATTTTAATCTATGAATATTATCTATTTTTTTAGTTATTGATGCATCACATACGGGATTGTTTACCAGAGTTGAAAACCAGAGTGAATGTATTGATAGCACAGTTCCAGTCACTACTTAATTCATTTGGGGAACCAGTTGAAGACAAGGTACCGGTAACTTACAGTGCTGTTGAGAAATTTATTTTGCTATTTAAGAAGAAAATCAAGGGCTGAATTTTTTAAAGATTTGGCAGCTAGAAGTTATATAGTAAGCATGGATTACAACAGGGTGTATGCCGATCCAATTTTTATCTTCCAAAAGTTTGTGAAGTGACAAATGCAATACTTTGAGCTGAAATTAATTCCAAAAAGGGAACAACGGTATGAAGTAAATTCCAATAATTTCCATTATTATACTGCTTTTGAAACCCTTTTGAAATAGCCTTTCAACATACCTTAAATATGCAGAGCATCTTTTACATTTTGTTTGAGATTTTCCAATACATGTAAGAGGTCTTACTTGTTTTGCTTTGTTTACTTATTTAGCTGGTTGATGTTATATTTGAATATCATCACATTTTATTTTTGAGACCTTTTACAGTTTGCCGTAGGGTGTGGAAATGTGTCCATTATTGAAGGCCTTAAGGCAACCTATAGAAGTTTGAGATTGACACATTTTGGATGGCTATCTCATGGACAGTCATACCTTATCTCCCTTTTCTATATTTATTTTTGCAGAGTCATTTATTACTACAAATAATAACCCGGTTTGCCTCAGCTTATTGTAGCACTATCGAGGGAACAGCCAAGAACATTGAAACTTCAGAATTGTAAGTAATCATTAATTCTATATTCACTATTTTGTTTTTATTCTATTTTAATTAACATCATCATGCCACCACATAATTTCTTCCACATTATGTTGGACCTTAAGCTGGTTAAGTGTAATTATTGTTTAATTTGGATTTCTTTTAAAAATGAGTTTTTTACAATATACACATAAAATTACATTTAAGACTTACACTCATCCATAAAAGGAAGCCAATCAGATCTATAAAATAAAATCAGTAAATCGCAAAACTTTGCCCAAAACAAACTGTGATTCCGCATTAATATTGTTCATACTTTGAAAATATATGTGACAAACAGCATCTGACTTTGGTTCCAACTGCTTTCTCAGTAAAAAATGGACTGTGAACCAGAGAATTATTTTGGGTGGCCTTACTTGTATTTTTATATGTAACTGTTGCAGTTGAATATTGTGTTATCTGAATACACAAGACTGAATAACTTGGCATAAAGTAATGTTAAGGCATTTACATTAAAATTATTAACAACTATCTATTTTAGATGTGGTGGTGCCAGAATTTGTTACATTTTCCATGAAACCTTTGGTAAAACCTTAGAAAGTGTTGATCCTCTGGGAGGCCTCACAACTTTTGATATTCTTACTGCTATAAGAAATGCAACAGTAAGTTTTTATAAGACAGATGTAATATTCCATTGAACATACAACTCATCTTCTGATTGGGATTTTACCCTTGCTGGGGGCCTTGTGAGAATTTTCCACTGCTTCTTTTTTGAATTAGGTTTTATCATACAATGTGTATTCCTAAAGTAATACTGTGCTTACCTAAATATTATCAAAAATTTACCTGTAGCAAAACATTTAACACATTATCAAACATATGACCCCAATACCTGTTTCATTGTTGAAGGCCGTAATGGGACCTGTAAAAGTTAAGATTCTACTGTCATTTGGTGGATGGCTGTCTCATGGACAATCATGCCACATCTCCTGTTTTTATATATCTGACTTGAGACAGGCACATGAGACATGTGGTTGAGTTAAACCATTTTAGTGGGATCTCAACCCTTCCCCAAGAAGTGGTCAAAGGAAAAAAGCTGTTTACCAAAGTCTTTTTATGAAATAGTGTATTTATTTTATTAAATATTTATCAACTAGTTGCAAGTGTTGTTCAAGGTTGAATCTATGAAGTTTGATTGTTTTCTAAACAGGGACCCAGACCAGCATTGTTTGTGCCTGAAGTGTCATTTGAACTGCTGGTAAAACGACAGATGAGGCGGTTAGAAGAACCAAGTTTACGTTGTGTAGAACTAGTCCATGAAGAGATGCAAAGAATTATTCAGCACTGTGGCACTCAGGTTTATAGTGTTTTTTTTTCAAATAATACTATTTCCTATTTTCATAAAATGGAAAGAAAGAGCTTTCAATTCTGTACCAATTACATTCTTGTTGTATTATGTCACTGTATACTCCTAGTTATCGGAACAATATCTTTTGTTTCAGAAAACATTTCAAAATTTTGTTTGGAGGGGAGTTAAACTTTTAGATTTATTTTATCATTATATGGTCTTGAGATAATCATCCAAAAGGTCAAGGGTAGTTTTAAAATTATCCAGCTGTCCAGATTTCCATTGCCATTCCACTGCTTGTTATACTGGTGAACTGCATTTTTCCAGACTTTTTAAGATGCTGATTTTACATTAATGTGCATTATACACAATAAAACAGATTTAAGTATTAATGACCATAAATTAACATTTTAGTATTATTACCTTAAAAGGGAATGATATACTGCGGCATATGATCATTATGAAAAGCTAAGAGATGTATTATATACAAAAATCAACAGGTTATTGAGTCTTACTATTAGGGCTGTTCCAGATATATGTGTATTAGAGTTCAATGTATTCCATACATAATTGAAGTGAGGAGGAAAGAAAGTAACTTTATTTAACTTTATGTAGTCCTTTTGGATGAAATAAAAAAAAGAAAACTAAAACAGTTAAAATTTTGTGCACCGCCTGGTAAAAATAAGGCCACATATTCCATTTTGCCAGGAAATAAAATTACAAGATTTATTGTGAACTATTGAATTTAAGGTAATAAGTTTTTATTTTTCTTTTCCAGCAAGAAATGTTGAGATTTCCCAAGTTACACGAGAAAATTGTAGATGTAGTTACAAATTTATTACGTAGAAGATTACCACCAACCAATACCATGGTGAGTATAAAAATAAAAATAAGGCATAAATGTCAAGGAGGCTGTTTCACATTTAACCAAACAGATATCAAAATTAAAAAGTCTAGTGGTCCTCACAAGACCTTCACCAAGGACGGAACCCCACACCAACCAATACATGTCAAGGATTATATAATTATATATTAAAATTTAAAAGTCTAGTGGTCTCCCCAAGACCATCAACAAGTGTGGAATCCCACTCCTCTCCTTGTGATGAATTCTAAATCACCTTAACTAAAAAACTAAGTGTAAATTTTAAATTACTGGCAAAATACCAAAATGTTTATGAATATAACAATGAAAGTGAAATAATAAAATCAGCATGAAGACAATCTAATGGCAAGAGACTTGACTTGGGACAGGTGCAGGCAATTTATATAACTAACATATAAATTATCAAAAACAAATATTTAAACAACATTCTGAAATTCCACCCTTGTTGAAGGCCTTGTGGAGACCTCTAGATCAGTAATTCCCTCTGTTTTTCTCGTGGTTGGAGTGCAGCCTATCTAACATTTACCCCATATTTTTTCATTTTCTTATTGAGTACTCTTTTATATCAAATTATCAGTAATTTTGATCATACTGGCTGATAATTTATTAGAACATTGACAGACAATGATGTGAAAAATATTGTGCAAGTCTTGATGTTGCTAAGCATTGACAATGTTTTCTGCATTCATATGCTTCAATTTGATCAATGCATCATTTATAAAAATCCTGCAGCAATCTGAAATAATTTTTCCAGTTTTAATTAAATTTGAAATTTCAACCCTAAATCATTTATTTCGTGACAATTACCTATATAAAAAAAACTGACTTTATTACATCAGACTTTCCTAAAGAGCTGACTTAAAGTCAATTATCAAAAACAAAATGTCCTTTATTCTGTATTTACATGTTATTGCTTGTCCTGGTCATTATGGTTATATAAAAATAGAAGATGTGGTATGATTGTCTTTGAGATAACCATCCACCAAATAACAGTAGAAATTAAATCTCTTAGGTCTTCAGTAATGAACTGAAGACTATACAATAATGGAAGCTGTAAAAGGCCCCCCAAAATTCAAAATGTGAAACTATTCATATAACATGACAATTGACCTAATCTATTGAAAAAAATGGTGAAGGAATAGCAATAAATGACTATTTAAACAAAGACAAATACTGCACTGCAGGTTCCTGGCTTGGGACAGGCACATTAAGTATGTGGCTGGGATAAACCAGTAAGTGAGCGTTCAACCCTAGTCTTGACCTGGGACAGTGGAGTGACAAAGCAGCAATAAAAACAAACAATAAAAATCAGTTGAAAAAGATTTAACATTTAAAATCGACACTGAAAACTAACAACAAATACAATTAAAAGTAAGACATGATACAACAAAAGTATCGACCTAAAAAGAGTACACACAATTGTTGCCAGTTAGTTCAAAACCCTTAAAGAACCAATTAGGAAACCAAATTTTCCTTAACTATGGTATAAATGAAAACATGTCCAATTGGATTTAGTCTTTAAATATCATAATAGTCAAAGAAAACATGGGATTGTGCAAATGCAAATTTAAAAATTTATAAAGGAAGTAGAAAATGTTAAAAGAAATATATATACAATATTAGGTCAATGTTTGAAAGATATCAACTGCTTAGAAACTGGGGAAGGTTGAGGTTTGAGGTTTACCGAGTCCTTCATTAGTTTTGTGCCGAATACAAAAAGTTGATATTTTTCAGACATTGATATAATGTTGTTTTTATACTGCAGCTATAAGAATAAAACACTGTAAAGTGACAATTAGTAAAATTGACATCATATTCTTATAGAGTGTTATGTATGCATTTTATTAAATATTAGTATGAATAGTAAAGTTAACGTTTGTTTACATGTTTGTTAAACTTGGATAGCTAAAGCACCATATGGACCAGTTAAAACTGTTGAGTTATGGGACTGTTTGGATAATTTAGATTCAGAAACATTTAGGAAACACTGAATGTCTAAGGTATACATGGTGTTCCAGTAATTCAAGTTTGAGAGAACATTAAACTGTATTTGAGATAAGGAAGGGTACAGTTATGACACATTTATTTAAATATTGTATTGAAATTTTCTATGAATGAAATTTCTATCTTACAGGTTGAAAACCTTATGGCAGTAGAGTTAGCATATATCAATACCAAACATCCAGACTTCACTGAAGCACATCTTATACATAAAATGTTGTCTGAGGGCAATAATTTAGGTCACACATTAGAACACAGAGCTATAGAACACCATAAAACGCAAGATACAAAATCAAAACAGGTAAAAGTTGGCAGCCATATTTCTTGTGAATTGTTAAATTTAATGTCAGTTTATCAGTGGACATTTTTATGCAATTTTAACCAAGTCGGAAATGAGGAAAAATACATGTATTGTCAAATTTCTAGTCAGAAATGAGGAAAAATATTGTCATATTTTACTACTTTACATATCAGCAATATAATCGCATAAGAATTTGGTAACAGAAGATAATAGTTGAAGTACCTATTTATAATACAAAATACTGTTAAAGCATATGTTAGACTATGAAAGTCAGTAAATACACTTGTTTCAGCAAACTGAGTATCCATTATGGGTAGATTTAAAAAAAATGATGTTTTGCACATTTTACTCTATATTTTATTTGTATAAACAATATTTATAATTTTAGGTATGTCAAATCTTGTGGGGTCACATTGTGTGTTTGTGTTCCAAATTTCAGTTCGATATCTTAAGAGGCAACGAATTGGTGACTCGAAATGACCCCAAAATTGTCAGGAGTGCAACGCTTTTTTGTGACGTAAAAAAAAATCACCTTTTTTCATTTAACTCTCATTTGTTTAAAAATATTAAAAAACAAAAAAGAAATTTTGCTCATAAAACTTCAATGTATATATTTTTAATTTCCAAGCAAGAAAAATCAATAAAAGGCTTTGGACACTGAAAAATCTTGACCTAAAAAAAGGTAGTACCATGTCAGGAGTGCAA
>JARWCS010059562.1:0-15920 GCA_034783895.1 Geukensia demissa | reverse complement strand
AAGTTTAAATTCTACTGTCACTTGGTGGGTGGCTGTCTCATGGACAATCATGCCACATCTCCTATTTTTATATTATATATAAGTTATGATATGAGGTGTTCTATATTTTGATTTACCAAAACCTCGTTGTCTTTCCATTTTCCTATTTGGTAATATCTACTCTCACTCCAATTCAACTCCTCAGCAATACAATTGTCGAAGTTATTTATTAATATTAACTGTCGTTGGATAAGCTTAATTTTATAGTCTGGTAATTTTACGCTATAAAGATATAACTATATGTAGTCATACCTCAAGGCCCAATGGTGTTTTAAATTCACACTTGTTTGACGAACCACACATGACTTCCACAGTAAGTCACTTTTAATTTGCCGTAGATGTTTACGTTTGAAACATAATAATTAAAAAAAATAACTGGTGTCGTCTTTAAGATGTAGTCCGTGATAATATATTTCTCTAAATGGATACAAATTGAAATTTGTTATTTTTTAAATGATGATTTATATCTATGAATCATATCCTTGTAAAACTTTGCTTTGTTTATACCAGGAATATATACATTACTATATAGAACATTAATGGAAGAGGCTATAGTTTACTCAAGGTTAAGAATTTTTGGAGAAAACATATTAAATTTCTGTGACGTCAAATCCGTTGAGGTCGTCTTTACATTCTGAATGCAGAAACTACAAAACATGCGCTGTAAATTTTGTTGTCAAGAATTTTGTAAAAATTATTAGTTGACTGTTGTTTCATATGATTATTACTTAAATTTTTTATGCAATAGGGTGTGTGGTATATATGTGCAATAGTGATAGGTCACACTTTGTCCAGATTTGTAAAATTGAATTCCTGTTTAAGCAGCTTTATTTCTCCCAAGCTAGAAAATATAAGTATTGTAATTTTTGTACCCACGAATTCGTAAATACATTGTATCTAAACATGTTCAGTTCTTTACCGTATTTCCCATTCCCATCTATACGTGTTTAGGTTTGTTTCCGGTAAAAAGAGACACAGAATGAACCAACATCATAAAGTTTCGCCTCATGTCAATATTAAATATAAAATTCGTCTTTATGGATTATAACTCGTTGATTTCAATGATTTCGCAATTTTGGGATATTTTTATGTCCAACAAGATAACATTCTTGAGCTGCTAAAATATTACAAAAAAATTCCCACCTGTCAAAGCAGACGACATTTTTCTTTGATCTCGTGACGAGAAGCAGACGACATCGTACAGTAACATACACCTACATCATCTTATACTATCGATGGGAAAACAATAGCTTTCAGTAGTGAGGGCATTCGGTACGTTATGTCCACTGGGATAGATGGACACGATAATTTTATAGCATTCTGGCATTGATATTCTTTTTATTTTTTCATGAAAAGGTAGATCACACAGAAGATCGATAGATGGTCATCATATAGGATCTAAAAACAATATTTACCTTTTTGTCACACGTTGTTACAACTCCGTGACAGTTTTGTTTTAGGTTAACTTGAATCTAATAGCGTGAACGTGTTGGAAGGTGCTCTGTTTGCAAAATCTCTTGCTATTTTTCTCGTTAAATGTAAAACAAATGTAAACAGCCCCCTCTTTTTCAAAAGTTTGGATCCGCCCTACGGATAAAAAAGCAAAGTAAACTCGCATTCCCAACCATATATTTGGTTACTAGTTTTAATAGCATTAAAAACCATATCATATACTGAATTTTCTATGAAAATAATATAATAATACTAACAATGGAGAATGAAAAATGGACTGGAAGTTTTAGATTAATAACGCGCTTACAATTAACCTTTAAACTGTTGATACTTCCGATTTTTCCACACTTTCCACAACACACATCCATAACTTTGGTAATAACCAATGTTCATAACATTATTATCTCGGCTTTGATAAAACATAACAAAATGACATCTACCGTAAAAGTTGCACAGTTGTTGCTTTTTCTTGGATGTAAGACATACTTTTTCCTGGCCTGTGAGGAGTTGATTAATTCAGTGATTTTTTTCTTGGCATCTACATTTATTTCGGTGATGAAATTAATACACAGATGGTAGAATTTCCTATGGGCACCAACAGCAAGACTTTCCTGTTATGAATCACAGGTAAAGGCCAAACTCCACATAAATCATTCCGAATCCATTTTTTGTGACTTATTTGATAAAACATACCGATATCGTGATGCTATTTTGCAGTTGGTCCGGGTTTTCAAAGTTGTCGTAGACTAAATCATATCTTAATCAATGTAAATCAGACATGTCCTACCGCTAAGACAGATTCGAAAATCGGGGCCATTGACTTCTTCAAATTATCCTAAGGACCTGATTGAACAATCTCACCAGGGCGGCATCAATTTTCTTTTTTTAATTTAAATGTTTCTGTTTCACACGTGAAATTTTTACAAAAATTTACGGCAAAAGGGAAGATTTCGTAATTGTTTGTTCCTTTTTGGCTACTTCGTTCGTTTTGCCCGTGTCTGCAGTTATGTTTTAGATTATAAAGAGTAGACTTATCCGTAGGTGTTATGTTTATAACACTTAACACTATTATTTCTGACATTGGTAGCAATAAATTACTTCAGAGCTAAATTTTATTACAATAGTTGTTGACCTCCATGCAGTCTATACTTTTTTCGAATTTTCTCAATGTTTTCTTATACTAATTATGTTATTTTGAACTTAATCTGACTGGACGTGTTGTAATTGGCCTAACCAAGTATATTGTCAATTGGTTTGAGGTTTTCAACATGATCGATGCATTTCATTACCTATTCATACTCTGTGTCGGCCTAAAGAGGTAAATCCAGTACAATTTGCTTTAAAGGATTGGTCTTTATTTCTATTGTCAAATCACTGTCCCGGGTTAGTGAAAGGATGGAGCGCTTCCAAACATGTTCAACATGTTTTTGTCTTTTACTGTTTTAAAGTTTAGATTGTCGCTAATCGTATCTGAATTTTCCTTTTCCCCTGGGATTTTTTTACGGCTGGTTCTTCAATTCAAAGCTCCTCCACTGATGTTGAAATTGTTTAAAATTTAAACTGGATTTTAACGAATATTGAACCTCCTTTCTCTATTCTGTCCCTCAACATTTTATTGCTCCACAGTTTCTATCGCCATTTGTATGGAAGAACGTTTTAGTATTTGGTTTGAAGTTTGATCATAGTATGTTGTAGCATGTTAGTTATTTCAAGTCAGCCGCATATCTAGTTCCTGATTACAGGTTCTTAGAATTCTTATTTGACATCCAGTTTGAGGTTCTCCTTGGCTGGCCAGTCTTTTATGTTTATTTTCTGTATATCCTTGTCGAGATACGTTTATTTTTCTGTGTGCAAGGGTATTGCAGTGTGTACACATAGGTTTGCTGAAAGCAATATCCCTGGTACGTACATTTTGAGTTACGATGACAGACTTATTGAAAGTTTCGTACATGTATTCCGTTTAACCATTATTTTTATCCTAGACTACAAACCTAAACAAAGAAATCATGGTCAGCGTGGCATGCTGAATGGTCAAATAGAGATAAAACTTATTTTTAGGTAGCCATGGCTGATGGTTAAATATTGCAGCTCCAATGAATTAGCGGTAATTTTTAACTAATAGCAAATTGTCAGCGCTTGCCTTATGTATATTTTTTCTAGTCGACAAAGATTGTTTAGAGATATTTTCTCAATATCCTGAGCGGCTATAGTTTTTTTATAATTTCTTAATGCGAAATTTTCCCCAGTTGATGTTGTCGTTGTTTGTCATCTAGATGATCGAAGTTTATGTCGATTGAAAATTTCCACTAAAAAGTGTTGCAAAGATCTAATAAATTGATAAAGCTTAAATCCCAGACCACCGACGTCGACAAATAAAAGCTTTAGCTACAAACCATAACATTTTCTTCTTGTTCTAAGCCTCGAGGGCTTTTCCTTTTAAATGATGCTCGCTAGTTTATCTTGAAAAAATATGATTTAAGTTTGAAAACATAAATTTATGAAATGTATGTTTTTAATATGTAACTGAGAAACAACATTAAAAATGATTGGGAAGTGTACTGGTTTGGTTTACTTTAAAAAATTTCACGGTATCACATATGAACAAACGAAAAAAACTCCGGATTCATTCTTAGAATCTAAAACAAAATGAATTCAGACAATGTTATAAGTTCATGTTCTGTATGGCCTATGTTCTTAACAGTATTTAAATGCTGTTATCAACTTATAAGTTACAGAGTTCTTTCAAATTGAAAGAAAGAGAAGACGACGAAAATATAGCAATCAAATTGCCCCTTTCAACTTTGTGATTCAGTGTTCATTAAGAGTGTTGTATGATTTTATGAAGGAAAAGCTAAAGACAACAGGTTATAGAAGGCGCAGGAGGTAAAAAGAGGGGATTAAAGGCCGAAGATCGCTATCCAGAGTAAACATGAAAATGGCGAAAACTAGACAAGAAAAAGTTCTTCAAATTCCCAAAACGGGTATGCTTAACATGTAAGGCGATTTTTTAGGGAAAACAAGGCATAATATGTGGAGATAGGACATGGTACACCCCTTTTCAATGATTTTAGATTAATACCCACTTCTTGTCTGTATTCCTAATGCAGATTTATTGATCAAGGCAGATTTGTTATATCGGTGCTTCTTCACAACACTTCAGAAATGTACTGCCGCAAATGTTGAACTTTTACCCGAAACTGGATAGCTGGCATGACTCCTCATGCGAAATCAAAGCCAAATGTATTATATCTGGCTTCACACTTCATAGTAGACCTTATCTTTATTTCGTGCTACCTGACAGTGTTATATAAAACGTTCCCGATTTTCCTGAACTATTGGCGAATTATTCCCTACTTACTCAAATCTTTCACTTTGCCCTTTGTCAATTCCTAACTTCATGATTAACAGGATTCGATTTTCATTCTGATCAGACTTGTACTTTTTTCAGCTAAAAAACTGTTCTTTTTCAGTAGAGTTAAAATATGATAATCAAAGGCTTACAATGTACGATTTTGTTTCTCTCATTCGTTGAAGAATTCCAGTCTTTATAATTTTCCCATTTTCAAATTGGATGAAAAGTACCGGTAGTTCGTCAAGATAGAAATGAAACCTGTTGTTGTGAATCACTTTTTGCATGTGCTGTTGTGCAAACACAGCTGTTGAGATATGTGAAAATTACAAAAGAATTGATTAAATTGGTATTTCAGCCGTGTTTTTTCCGTTTGGACTTTTTCATATTTTTTGCTCCCTCTTCATTTTTCTTTCGTTTAGTTGATTAAAATGTTTGAGACCAAAATGCCAAAAACCAAAAATGTGATGTGTAAATACAAAAGACAAAAATTCTTTTCATTTGGTCTCTATAATATCAGATTATCGTGATATCGTCGTTACCGAATCGGACATGAATGAAAATAAATCGTTTGATTGGTCATGCTTTCGAAGAAGTAAATGATAAGAACTAATATATGATTGGTTACAATTGTCGATTTCACGACCTTATTAACTGATAATGCCTCGAATGCGATATACAATTAAAGACATCTGCAAAAACTGTGACAATGGTTTTATATAGAATAGCACCTGCTGTCGCATGAAAAAGCATTATATTTTAGAGAATATAATTTTTTGCGTTTAAATGTTGAGAGCAAACTGCTGATATTTCATTGATTTAAATCTGGCGAGGTAGGGAGAACCTATACCTGACAAATGCAAATCATTAAAAACAAAATTGACGATGACGAGCATTTCATGTAGACATCATCCTTTCTCGTTCATTGTTATCTCATGAGTTCACCCAATACTATATTTAAGGGCATACGTCTACATCTTCACACTGCTTTTCATTTTGCGAAAGGTAAACTTGAACAGGTTTGAAGACAATGCTCCAGAATGATTACGATTGTCTTCTAGTTGACTGTTATGGGGTATCATTTTTTTACTAATTGCTTGTAATTTTAATATCCCTCAACAGGCGTTGTATCACCAGAGCACATACGAAAAAAGTGATTCAGAACTTAATGTGTTGTTTTTTTAAACTTGACGAATATATACTTTTGATCCAATTCGAAATAAGTACTTAAATTCAACGAATAAGAAAAACAGAATTTTACATGTTAGCTGTTGATTATCGTATTTCCACTCACTCGATAATTTAGTCTCGCCAAGGCTCAAATTTTAAAGATACGACCACTAATACTGCAGAAACTAAGTATAAGATTATCAAGTTGAAATGGAAACGTTCTTGCTGCAGTTTTATTCCCATTTTTAACCCACCATGAAAAATTAACAATTCTCAAGGTTTTTGTGTGCGTTACCTTGTTTTCCATGTTTCCTTGTCTACGTCGTCTTTGTAAAATAATTATGTTACGCAATTGGTGTTACACATCACAAAAATACATTTTAATTACATGGCGTATTACTATACACATGTACAGGTATTTAAGTATAGTTGTTTTTCTGGTTTTATATAATTCATTACATGTGTATTTGGAAATGAATGACTATTCGGTGACTGACATATTAAAGAGTATTACATCACCGACTTGAACAGACAATCATAGGCGTGTAAGGATTTTTGTGTTGATCATATGCAAACCATTTTTTTCCCAAAAATAATGGAGTGTTCAATTTGATTGACTTCTTTCGGTGTTAAAAATGCCAACAGACTTCCTTTTTCAAAGACTATAAAACAACATATATCATTTCTAAAACGGTTCGGTATGCATTTGTTCAGCAAAGGCAATGGAATTACCCAGACATTCACCGAAACAGAATGATGGCGCAAATGAAAATCCGACTTCCTGCTCGACAAAAAATAACATCTTATATAGGTTATTAACAGTTTATGTAAAAATTGCTCTCTGAATCATATAGATGATGAAGTTCATTTTCTTTTGAAATGTCCAAAATATACACCTATTAGAGTAAACTGGTTAATATTTGTCAATTGTAAACTCAGTAATTTCCAACAACTGTCTGATAAACAAAAATTGTTCTGGATTTAAATTGTGAGGACAAAATTATTCTAAACAATGTTGGCAAATATCTCCATGAAAAATGAGGTATATTTATATAATAAGTATAAATTTACTATGATATTAAAAACATATATTATGTTTTATACCCATATGTTTCATATTTTATTTTAATGTGTAAATGTACTCTTATATATTGCCCCTTGTGTGCCCTTAATTGGAATAATTAAGAATTTGAATATGAATTTTAGTATATTGTGTTTCCATGTATGTATTTCTTATGAACGTATCTGTCTTACTTTGCTGCTTTTAAGTTTTTGGTTATGTGACAGAACATTATTTGACAAAGTTCTCCACATCCCACAGTGACCATCGCTGCCAAAACTGGATCTTAAAACATGAATAATATCTTTGTAGTTGAATGAATGAATTCACCTAAGACCCCCGTTTGGTGTAACCACTGCATTATCATGTTTATCTACTTAACTCTTTAACTCGTGTCTTAGAATTGTCCCTTGTGTGTGAAATTTCCCTCAAAAGCGATGTAACAAAAACAAACTTATAGTGCACCGGAGACACCAAATGGGAGAAATAGGTGATTGCCATTCCTTCATGTAAAGGGATATAACTCTTAGAAATCTTTGGTACGCTTGTGCAACCATTTTCTAGATAATGTAAGCATTTGATTAACACAGATTAATTTTGATCTCTTTGAATTGATAGCTTAAAGAGCATTAATGTTACAGAATATTATAAACATATTCCTGATTACAAGAGTTTGTTTACCCTTAACCAAGGTCTATGCCACCTGAAGGCAGCAAACCAGAGCTCGTCAGGCGTGTAGGACCGAAACATTTTTAAGCTATACAGAAAGCAAAAACTTCGAAAACAAAACAGGAAATGCCTAATTAGTCCAAAAAATCTTTAGTTTTATCAAAATCAATGAATCATAAAAAGATATCCATGTATTACCAGTATAAAATAATGTCATGACAACACAAAAGTGCTGACATCTGGGCTGGTGATACCCACGGGGACTAACAATCCGCCAGTAGTATAAAACTGTATCATGTTAGTAACTGGATTGGTGATACCCTCGGGGACTAACAGTCCGTCAGCAGTCAGTCCAAATGGTGTTTAAAACTTGATATTTTGAGGGAATTATTTGAGTTAGTTGGCCTTTTGTATCGTTTGATAAATAAAAGAATAAATCAAGTTTGCCTAAATAAAACTGTCGACAAGAGGGCCTTGATGAGGAAATGATTAATTTATTATGATTACATATTCTTATATGAATATTTTCCCGATATATACATTGTACTTTATGACCTTTCCTTTGTAAATGTTGTCTCTCTGGACTACAGTTTTGAAAATAAAGATTATCGAATTCTAACATAAAATCCATTAGCATTCTTAGATTGGTTGATAGTACGATTTTTGATTTGGGTCGTCCTGATTTTGCATTATTTATAAGAACAACAGAGACAATGTATGAACAGTTGATTAGATCGAGTAAGAAAATAAAGGCTGTATTTAATTTTTCAGGCTTGTATTTTTTCCTATTCTTATTGTGTAAGATATAGGGTAGTGAGCGCATCACATGTCTTTGCTAAGGTAGATTGTCTGCTGAAATTCGTGAAATCAAAAATGATAAGGTGTGGGATCTACAACGGTGCTATGTACTCTTGAATTCTTCGCTTGGAGTTTTTCGATCACCGTGCGCCTTTCCCAAAAAAATAGATATGAGATGACACAATTTGTCATTTTATTAATACATCTTCCCTAAAATTAGAACCTCATGGGTTTCCATTGGAATTCCACTTCCTATTTAAAATGCAATGATTTTCTATACTTTAGTACGTATTTGTAGATCCGTCATCCTTTCAAACACTTCAGTCTAAATCTCCTAGTCATTGGGAGATTTTTCGGGTTAAGATACCTTTCTACGTTTCCCCAAAACAAAGAACAATAGCTGATATGAATAATTTATATAACATTTATTAAGGAAGACTTACATTATATTAGCATTCTGCACTACATATCTGGCACCGGTCTTGAGGGTTAGATCCACAGAGCTCACCCGTGGCGAGCTACAGGTTGCGGAAAGGTGAGATCCCCCTTTCGGGGGCGGAGGGGGGGTCCGCCAGGTTATAACACAGAAAGTCTGGCCATGAGCCCTAGTGGGTGACGTGTTTGGAACATGCCACCTTACCTGCACAAAAAGTTCCCTTTGTAGATTTCGTTTGTTAGTCAAGATTTGTATTTTTTTATAAAACAAATCATTTATTTCTCTAAGAAATAAACAAATTCAAGAACGATAAATCTGTAAAAGGCAATTTTCACGTACAATCTATGTTAATCCATATCTTAAATTACAAAGCTTTTCAGGACAAACAATGACTGGTAGTGTATACAGGGACAGTGTCTAAATTGAAAAACAAGTTTGTTTTTGGTGGTTTTTCTCACATACAAAAATCACATTATGTCTGTTTTTTTATAACGACTGTTACATATATAAATAATTATGTTCTGCTTCAATATTTAAGTTTAACATCGGACACAATAAACTTTCAGTTACATTACCATGCAGGTTCATTTTTTTTTCTTTCTTGGCGCATTGTATTTTGGACATATACATATTAAATAAGCCTCTGTTTCCACTAAGGGACAGAATATGCACATTTAGTAATTTTGTTTTATTAAAATATAGTAAAATTTTGAATTGACTTAATTCATAATTTTAATAAATACACCTTTCCTTTAATTTAAAACCGCATGATATAAAAATAGGAGATGTGGCATGAATTAGACAGCCATCCACCAAATGACAGTCGAATTAAAACTTCTACAGGTCCCATTACGGTCTTCAATAATGAACCGGAGTCCACGATCTGCTTCCATCTCATTTTATTCACAGAGTACAATATATCCTAAAATCAGATGTTCTGAAACATCTTGCACCTTATGGGCCGTTCTAGTGAAGTTACGTATTTTCCTTACATTTTTTACGAACCCGATCAACCTAAAACCTATGAATAATATATGAAAAAATATTTATAGTCTATATCTCGAATGCAGTGGTTACGTAAAACAAGATGTTGCAAGAATTACAATCCATTTACTCGTAAACTGCATGACGAATTCAGACTTCCGTCATAAGCTTATGTTCATGCAGCAACATGAACAGCAATGAAAATTATAACTATGCATTTGTTATTAAATTCATAATGGCGTTACGAAGATTACAATTAAGATACGGAATTAAATACGTTCCAGTGCCTGATACGGATGTACTGCCTACATATTTGTAATTTCAGAAAAAAAAATAGGCGCAGGATAACAAAAATAATTTAAGTTTCTTCTTTTTCTGGGAATCAAACTTGATCGAAAGAGGGGGTTCCGTCCCGGTGACAAAATTTTATCTACTGGTGTAAATTTGTTTTGATTAAGTCTTCATTTCCATAAAGTCGTTATAAATCTTCTCACGTGTCTAGCTCAATGCTATATATCAATTAAATGACGGAAAATAGGTTGACTGACTTCGGTTAAACTATTTTTTTTCTATACGAAAACAACAAATTCAATTTTTTTTCTAAAAATAAAAGGAAAACATTAATATTATTCAGTGGTTAGTTAATATCTATAATGTGGCAAACATATACTATGATAAATAGCATAACACTAATGTCTAATGACAATGACAGGGTTTGTGCTAGAGCAAATGTGCTTAATAATTTCACATTTTTTAGGGGGGGCTTTTGCATCTTCCGTTATGGTATGAACCCGGTTCATTATTGAAGATAGTAATAGGACCTGAAAAAGTTTAATTTCGTCTGTTATTGGGTGGATGGCTGTCTCATGGACAATCATGCCACATCTCGTATTTTTATGTTAAATTAAATTTTTCGTGCTTTAGAAAAAGCAGACGTACA
This sequence comes from Geukensia demissa, assembly GCA_034783895.1. Classification (NCBI taxonomy): domain Eukaryota; kingdom Metazoa; phylum Mollusca; class Bivalvia; order Mytilida; family Mytilidae; genus Geukensia; species Geukensia demissa. The sequence goes on along the minus strand of JARWCS010059562.1, from coordinate 5,023 downwards.
AAATTATGTTGGTTTGCTATTATTTTTGCCGAATTTCATTACATAATAAACGCATAGTGTCAGATTGTATCCAGTTCTAATTATCTATTCAAAACATTTTTAACTCATTATATTTATATCATAGTCAATGTATTCACGAAACAAAATATGTGTCTTCCAGTATAATATTTAAATTCTTGTTGGAAACCAATAGAGGAAAATGATATTTTAGAAATTAATCTTGTTATAAAATAAAGGAAATACAATTGAAGTCAACAAAGTGTAGAAAAATATATGTTGTTTGGTTTCTACATTAAGTCGTAAATTACCGGCACGAGAGAACGTTGTCGTCTGCCGTTATATATTGCCGCCATAATGCATATAACACCACGGAGTCCTGCTTTGATTTGGTTCATAAAAATATACTTAGAAATATAAAAAGTGCGAATTGGTCTTTAAAAGTGTCGCGGGCTTTACAGTCTACGTGAATGAAATAATACTATATACACTTTGATCTGATAACTTTATGCCTTTCTTCCAATAAATGTAACTAATAAATTGGACCGGGTAATATTTTCAGGGCATTGGAATTGTTGATTTTTATTTTGTGAATGTTTTGTCAAATTTCACGTCTTTTACGTGTTTACTTCGTACACATCAGCAAAACAAATATCTATTTCCTAAGTGGCGCCTATAAACATAGAAAAGAAAGGGCAAAATACTTTCCGTAGTTAGCTCTATACTTCAGAACCATAAAAAATGAAATAAAATGAAGTTAAGACCTCAGATTTTCTCACCTATTAGTAGATGAAAGGTGGTTTTGGTGGGTGGTATTCTATGGGCATTTCTCACTGACAAGGTTAAATACTGCTTGGTAGAAGTTTTATTGCCAAAGAGGTGTCGCTTTGGTCAAAGGTTAAAGCAATTTGTCGCAGATAAACTTTAAATTAATATATCAATTCCCAAATTGTTTTGTGAAGCAGTGACAGAACAACACATATATTATATTTTTGCTATTGAAATGGTATTTTGCAGTCGATATCTTAAATTTTAATTAAGTTTACAGCTAGAATAAAGATCTTGTATATATATGGGGTTTCCTGGCAATAATTCCTGTTTTATTCCTTTGTGAACTAGTTTGCATGTGAAACGTTTCTAATAAAACGGCTTCAATTTAATCTAAGATTTTTCATTTAACATAATTGCTAATAGCAAGTTGTACCATGTAGTTAGCGATGCCCGACTTAGGGGACGACCGTTTGATTTCTGGTCGACTTTTCCTGTCCTCAACCCACCCCGTAAATCAAATGGTCGCCAAGTTATGTTTGAAAACGAAATAGCACATGATACAGCAAAAAAAAATCATCAGGACTTTGCAATAAAATTAAAATATTAAATGTTATTATATACAGCTTTTTAGTAAAACTACTCGTAGTAAAGTAAAGTAAGTTAAATTAAAAAAACGTGATATATTTATAAAGGCAAACTTCAATTGGGAAGATTTAATCAAAAGTTGTATTTTAATCTCCTAATCCCCTTTATTTTGACTGTATTTTATTTTGTTTTAGTGAGGGGTGACCATGATGCATATTGTCTTCTTTCTCGAAATAAATGCTTTTCACAATCTTAAATATCACCTAAAATAAATATACATCTGTTGAATTTGAACAACGACTGTAGCCTTAACATGTATTGGAAGATGTGAAAATATGTAATATGCAAAAAATTCCAAATTCAAGAATAAATTACATAAAGTATATATCTGGCTTTGGCTTCCACTTCGATTTATTACTATTTATTTACTACTACGTTTTGATATCGGATTTTCCCATGTTATGATTCTATACTGCTACTGATGAGAAGTTATTTCTTGAAATACCAATACACACAAAAAAGTTAACACTATTTGTTTATGAACTTTTCTATAATTTGTTGTTCCATTCCTATAACTAGTAAAATGAGGTAACAGTAAATTCTGTTATCTGTTCAGATGACCTTCGATGCCAGGAAATACCTGCTTCCCAGTAGCTGAATGACAAATCACGAGGCTCAACCGAACAGAAAATAGGATGTCTTGGTTCGAGAACGTATACATATAATGATGAAGTTCCAAGATGATATTTTAATCATATCTGTATCGTTCAAAAGATTATTGTCTTCTTATTGAAAAGTTCTTAGTTTTTCCCTTATTCATTCGATCCCGTGATGTACAGAACGAAACGAAACGCGTTGAACGTACAAACTTAGAGATTTGATATTTTCGAATTTCATCATCTTCTTACAAAAAAGTATAAGTAATCACATTACAAATATAGTTCAGATACTTTGGGCAGCATGAATTGTACCTTGTTTGATATGATTTTCGGGTATTTTTTTCAAATTTTCTATATAAAAAAAACACCATGAATGCGTTTTTGTTTTGTTTTTGTTTTTTGGTTTCTCGTTCATTGTAGCATAATCCAGGGTAGTAGACAGGATTTTCCAAAGTAGGGATGCGGTTTTAATTTAAGACATTCTGAATTTTGAATGAAAAGGGGGTGGCCATTTGGTTTTCTGGGAGAATACCCAGCTTGGGAACAACAGATAATATATAACTTTGCATTGAAACATATCCTCCTCCGTCAACAAACGAAATTAAACTATTTACTTTTTTTAATGAAAATTGGGGAAGGGTGCAACTACGCGCATGATTTAGCACAGTTTTAAACATGTTTAAAACCTTTTTGGCTCATTTTGTCGCTAGTAAGTTGTTTATTTGTATTTTTTGTCAGCCTTCGGTATATGACAGGAAATTATACACATCTACACAATAAAACGGATAGTTGACATCCATCTTGACTTCACAAAATTATACAAACAGGAGGGCGGAATTTTTAAATAATTGTAGTGTATCGTTTCAGAAGTTAAATATGGTGTTAAATTCATTTGAATAGGACATAAGAGAGGTGTTATTCATCCTGTAAGTGGTTATGAATGGCGATGAACTCGTAGTGGAATTAAAACGTTTTTATTTTGTGAATTGTTTAGTATTCGTTCTGAAAGACTGTCATACTCGATTTTTCCCTTATCACTTCGGAATGTATAAATAGATCTTTTTGAATTTACATTTCGGATCTTATTTTAACAATTAGTTGGCATTAAAATATCGTATCGTTATCCGGGCATATTTTTATTGTGTGGGAAAGTTTAATTTTATAAACCCATGGGCATGCGGCTACTCTCTTTGGAATAAAATGAAACGCCAGTAAATATGAATGGTTAAAGGACTTAAATGCATTCATTTTCCAAAAATGAACACGATCAGTAACACCTAATAACGACACATGTCTTATACCTGGTTTTTTTATGTATGGGGTTGACCTTTAGCCAGTTGACCTTTAGCCAGTTGCTTAGTTTTGTCTCTGTTTCTAAAATCACATGTACTGCGTATTTTCAATTTCATATTTCAAATTGTTTGACTAAAATTTCAAATTCATCATTTAATTCTTAAATGATAAGGGAGCGACCATTTGCTATTAATTGGAGAGTGGCATCGAAGTTGTTTGACGGCAGAAAGCAAATTTTGGGAAAAAAATGAAGAAAAATGCAGGATGGCACTTTCCCAGATTTCAAATTTTGTTGAAATTCGAAAAAGCGCAAAAGGATGATCAAAAGTGTTGTTAAAAGGATAAAAAAAATACTTCAATGCCCGTCCCCCGAATTCAAATGATTGCTGCCTAAGTCATGTATGTATTAAAAGAAGTTTGACCGTGACGAGAAATCAATTGATTGATATGGACGACCCGTGTAATTGGTTTGAAGATCAATGACGTTTTAATTTCTCTGTATTGTTTACTTTATTGGTACGCTCTACAGTTTTATATGTGTTTTATGAGCTGTAATTTTTATGTGTGTGGTTGTTTATTTATTTTCTGTGATTTTGTGCGGAACTTAATTTTGCCATGACAGGTCATCTCAAACGTCCAATCGTTGACGTATCGCTAAAAACGCTTTCGGGATTTTCTTTCAACAAATAAAAGTAATTCACATTGAAAATTATTTTATGGTGTGTGTATTTAAAACTCCCTTTAATTCTCTTGTTGTCTGGCGGAGCTAATAAAATTGTAATTAAATAACCAATTAGAATTGATTGTGAACTTATCTGCACACCTATCGTCAATTAATGGCCAATCAAAACGCACCTACCACCTTGATTCATGTGGAGTCAGTAACATATTAATTTAAACTTATGCATATGTATGTTTTATCTCATAAATCAACTGTCTTCTGTTGAACGACTTATATAACAGACCGCTTTATAAAAAAGAAGGAATATGGAACTACGTTTACTGCATGCGAAGCGTGTAAAGCGCTTTTCTGGGTTTACCTTCATCCGACACGTTAGGGGCCAAATAGACCAGTCAAAGTTGATACATTCATGGACCAAATGAATTATACATTTCATGACATAATGAACACCGATAAAGCCAGAAAAAAATTAACAATCGGAGAATTTAACAAAATATGAATATTGGAAAGAACGAAAACTGTATCTTTCCAACATATTAATTTCAGTAAGAGCATACAACAACACACGGGGAATATTTTAAAAAGTACTGAAAATGTTTACAACTACAAAAAAGTTCAGAAACCCTGCTAATTGTAAAACGTGTAGAAGGCACTGCACTCATTTCATTCGCTGGATAAAAGTTTTAAGCAATAGCTATTGGTGGTTGTCATTTTATCGATTGATTGATCGAATGTTGCTTAACGCATAGTGGTGAATATTTCATGTATATTCAGGACGAATCGGCGTGCTAGGTCACGAAAGCAACAACAAGACGTGCCACTTTACAAAGCCGGACACATTATTCTGACTCGGGGCAATTTACAGAGATTTGACTACTATACATGTAACAAATGACGCCGTCACAATCATGGCCTGTATTCATTTTGTTCATTTTGGTGTGCGTGCATTGACTTTGTCCCAGTCTTGAAATTTAACAATGCCAGTTGACTATTTTAGTTCTAATTTGGACTTCCAATGTTTTTGCCCCCCCCCCCC
>JARWCS010059457.1:0-15921 GCA_034783895.1 Geukensia demissa | reverse complement strand
CGCCCCTTTAGCAGGGGTTCTACCTGCAGGCGGAGAAACCGAACGACCTATTTCTATACCCCGGTCGCCCTCGGGGGTGACTTATGGTTAGAGTGTGTCGACTGTTAGCGGGTTTCATCAATTATTACAAGGGCAATAACTCTTTACAAACTTGTCGGATCTCTTCGATTCAAATAAAAGAATGTGTATCATTCGACAATGAACATTTTCTCCAACACATTTAATCAGCGATCTGTTACGGTTTATGAGTTTAAGTACATTGTACAAGAGTTTCGGGTTTCTGGCAGATTACTCCGTAAAAGAAAATATTTCGATTTTTCAGTGTCGTTTAGGAAAAGTCTACATGTATGCGATACTTGTTACAAAAATTATTTATTATACGTCTTAAACTGTCTTTACATAGGCTTTTCAAAGTAGTGGTGGATAAAAAAATCAGTAGAAATACAGTATGTCGGAGAAGACCTTAACTACGTCTCGTAGCAAGCCTGTTGTATCATACCGAGTTAATTTTTATTTGTTGTTGGAACAAATGTGGCCGAGGCAAAGTAATAGGCAAAATAAAGAGCATCCTTTTACTTTAAAATTATTCTGTTAAAAATGAATTCGAAGATACAAAAGGGGCAGACAGAAATCGTTAAGTCTGAAGACGAACAAGACCATGGCAAACAAATGAAACGAAAGACAAACATAATTTACAGAAGTAACTGCAACAAAAATTATGAAAAAACCCACTTAAATTGGAGGCACCTTTACAGTAAATGCTCGCAATTATTGAAAAAAAAATCACGACTCTATTTCCGTTGGCAAATCATTGAATCATTGCCAAAATACTACGTGCGTCAAATGATTTATGCTGAGTTCACACGTAATACGTTTTCGATGCGCATTATCGAATGCGAATCGAACTGAAACGTTTTCGAAACGTATTTGTGTCCACACGTTTCTTCCAATGCGTTTTCGATAGGTTTTATTTGATGCGCATAAGTGAAAACGTATGTTGAATGCGTTTTGGATAATGCGTGTTAGCCGAAACGTTTTCGATGCGCATTATAATTAGTCCGTGTGAACTCAGCATTAGTATCGTCAAAGTTCATAATGTCAAATAAAGAGACGGTTAATTAGTTTATATTTTAATTTTTAAAAGACAGATCATGTTCTGGGGGTTTGAGACTTGTATTTTCGACAAATAACCTATATATCTGTTTGATTCTAAAAATTTCATAATACATTCAAATTCATTAATGGCTTAAATCGTTTTAAGTTTTTCTGTGGCAACTTATGTTTTAAAGCAAAATGGCGAATCAAATTCTCCCATGTGTCCAATCAACGTTGAATTTGTGTAAAGTAAGAATATTAATTTCAATATTAGTGGCAAAAAACTTCTTTTCTAATCCCCTTTTATAAAAAGGTGTATTCATCGATACAGTGAGTATCAACGGATAATTTTTGAAATTTTAATAATTATTTGTGATGTTTTGTAGTTATAGTCGTGTGAACACAAGTAAATCGAGTAATGGCTTTGGATAACATTTTGTGTTTGTTTTGCTTGTCATGTTTTATTATTACACATTGAGTATGGTTAAAATGTGCTACTCCTTTGGACAAGACTAATTTCACTACTCAAAAATCAAAAATAAAGTCTTGCATTTCTTATTAATTCATGTGCCTGCACCATGGTTTTTTTGCCAGGAAGTTGTTATCTTATATTTGGATTTGTGTAAAGGTTTTCTCTGTTTTGATTATCTTCTTTTAAATGACCATGTCGCATATTTCAATGTTAATATATAATACTGAGGGTGAAAACTGCTACCTATTCAAGCGGCACGTCCCTATCTCATCACACATATATGAAGAGGCACCGCGGGTGTAGGCCACTAATCTTGTAGATTTGGTACGGCATAGATGTTCAACCCATGCATTGCTTAGCCTTTTATTAATTTTTTTTATAGAACAGTTTGGCCGGTATTGACTGGTATTGACAATCGCTTTTCTGTACAAAAATTTAAAAAAGAAATGGATAGTTAACCTATTTTACTGCGAATAATGTCCTCCAGATTGTACACTTCCATAAATTCAAACAATTTTACAAGGCCTCTCTATTTCAATATCCTGTGTAAAACCACAATTGTTATATAGGTCAAGAGATAATTTAATTTACACTGTAAAAAATAGAATTTCCAAAAAGTCAATTTTTATCAATAATTGTTTATATTTAATACATCTGCAAACATTTTATAATGACTAATATTACAAACTCGTCTGACTTCTTGTGATAATTGTTATCTATGCTCTTGACAAAATAAATATTCAGAAAACATTGTTTATCTATGAAAATGTTCATTTGTTACTTTAGTTTATTTCGTTAATATATGCTTCTTTGGTTGATCCTGGGATGAATATAAAACAGTGGATCATGACGATAATTCAAAGCTAAAAATCTATGACTACATTCAAATGAACGATAAACAGAAAGGGAACCCTTACATGTCTGTAAATCTAGACTTGAGTTTACTTTTTGTCTTTTTCTTCTTCCGATTGTCGAAATAACAAAATTACATTCGTATATACTGTTTGCAACTATCACCGGTTGCCCCCATTTACTAGTTTTTACTATGAGAAACACGACAAGTGTCCTCTTTGAAGCAGCAGCTGTTTACCCTTCTCAGCAACTAAGGTCACCCGTTCGTTTTTATATTTTCCTGCTGCACAAGTTTTGGTTTTCCGTAGTAGTATTTTTTGTCCTATTATTTGTCTTCTGCCTCTTTCTTAATTATGGTCTTGTTTTTCACAAAACTTACGATATTTGTCTACCTCCTCATTGGAAACTTTGATTTTTTTTAATACTGAAGATATTCGTTGAAGGGCCTATTTGCCTTTTTTTATTTATATTTGGACTTTATTTTGCTCTGTTTAATATATTTAAATATTTTTCAGTTTAATATTTGCTAACCCAGGAAACACGCGATGATGTAATGACGTAATAATAAGGTCGCCACAAAGTTCATTACAAATTTCAATTTCCAGTTAACTTCAGTTTCCTATAAACTGTTCCTGCATTTATCTCGATAATGCCCCGTTTATCTGATGTTATAAGTTAATGCTGGTCTATTGATGACATTATTTGCAGGAATATTTTACCCTGTTGTTTTAACTCGAATTAAATTGACGAAAAAGAGGATGATTAAACAGGCCACTGGATTTGCTTCCGCTATTTTATCATTTTACTTTTAATGTTACATTTATTACCAGTATGGTATTTCGCCTGCCATTTAACAATCACACTTAGTTTTTTAGTCTTAACGATATAAAGCTCGTTACAAGGAGTGGGATTCTACTCTTTTTGAAGGCTGTGTACCGATATCTACTTGGTATCAATTATTAAACCCTTAAAGTGTAGATATTAAATCTACGCATAACATATTTTAAATAATGTTCGATATAGCAAATGTATTTAAATTTCTATATAGGAGATACTTTTTCGAAATCATTTTGAGTAATTCAGGTACTCTAGTCGGATTTGCTGAATTTCTGTTTGATGTTTATAGTTATATAAAAGTAGTGGTATTCCAACCTTGTTGAATACCATGTGGGCTCCTCCGGATTTGTTTTCTCGTGGTTGGAAAAGCGGTTTCTCGGACATTTACTTCAGATCTTTTTATTTTCATAATGAGAAACATTCAATTAGTTACAATGGTACATATTTTTTGGTTATACTACGATTCAGCTTAGGTAAAAAGAATAAAAAGCTTATATACCAAACCCAAGAAGCTTTGAAAACTTTAAAAAAAAATAACATTGTTATGTTTACTTATGGAAATAACGAGATTTACACTTTAAGTATGCCTTGAATTAGGGGAGATTATTTTCATGCATAAAATCAGCTTGAAAAAGTGAAATCTCAACAGATTTTATTGAGAGATTGATTGAATGTTGTTTAAAATCCAGTGGCAAAAATTTCATGCATATATATATTTAGGACGATTCCAGTGTAGAATACCCATGTAAGAGATCAAAAGTGCGTAGTCAAAAGTGACAAGACAAATTTGAAACAAACTAAAATATAAAACGTAAACAAAAGGAACAAAGGCTTGGATTCCACGAACTGTATGAAGCAGATTTGGTTGAGTCTGTGGTCCCCTCAATTTCTAGTTCGCTAGGATGTATTTGGTGGAGATGTTAACTGAACGTAGGATTATTCATGGACATCGATATACCTAAGAGTGATAATGAATAAACCATGCTTTGAACCGGATACACTGAGCCGGATTTTAACGTCCAATCTAACTAAGGGAACAGTCTGCAGTAAGACATGACTACTTACCCAGACAAATTAATTTGTTGAATCAGGGTCAACCAGTCTTTGCTCTTACACCTTATTGCTGCGTGCTTAGCGGAGAAGCAACAAAATACCAATTTAAATGTCGTTGATTTGACCTGGTATAGATCAGGATATTTTAAAGTCGTATATTAATTAAGGTACACTGTATAACACAAGTAATACAGCAGCCTGCCAAGCAAAATACATTCACTTAAAACGAAAATCCGGTAATGACGCACGCCAAGCAAAAATTAATGCAATACAACATATTTTTAGAATACCAGATTTTTCATCTTTCTAGAGTATGTTGTGAAGTCTTTATTTAAATATTATCATTTTTGAGGTAGCTAAGGCATGTGACAAATATAATAGGGGCTCGGGCTTAGAACAGTTTGAGATATGAGTATTTTAAACACATCTGTTGATTCACAAACTGGCACGACTAAAAGTTCTATTGGTGAAACAAATACAATCCAGTTATTAGCACAGTTTGAGTGGAGCAGGTGTTGCTTACCGTGGTTTTTTTAGGGTTCATGTAAATTCAGCTTAAGTTTTCAGTGTAGTGTCGTGTGTTCTATGTTTGTCTTTCGTTTTATTTGTTGGTCATGGTCTTGTCTGTCTTCCGACTTAACGATTTCTGTCTGCCCTTTTTGGTATCTTCGAATTCCATTGAAGAAGATTGTCTTTGGCAACTTCAAATTGGATCGTAATCAAATATCAATATCAATCATGTATTTTTGTTGGACAAATAAGTTCCGACTTAACGATTTCTGTCTGCCCCTTTGGTACCTTCGAATTCCTTTTTTTACCATCACAATTTTTAGACTCCATTGAGTCAGACAGTATGTATCTAACAACAGTGATACTGTTCAAGCACCTTTTTTTTTAATGAATTCTAGTTTAGTAGGTACCAAAAAAAAAAATATATTAAAGAAACGGAAAGGCTCGGAAAAGTATTGCACTCAGTAACTGCCCCTCCTTTTGGATTTGGCTTTATATTTCGGTCTGTTTGGATTTGAGTACTTCATTTAGTATGTTTGGATCTCGGAATTCTTATCATTTGGTTCTAAAGCTACTGATAAAAGGTTACTCCTTGAAATATACGTATAGCATATAAAAATTCAACTTATTTATTCTACATGGGTAAACTTGTATTTCGTCTTTTCGGATTGACGTTAACCCGGATTAGAGTTTAAGGATTTAACGAGGGGTGTTGCGCGTGCGCGCAAGAAAGTGGATGCCTACCCTTCTAGATCACCTGGTCCCACTCCTGTTTGGTAAATCAAGCCTTTGTTTACTTTGTTTTCGTTTTATCTTTTAGTTAGTTTCAAAATTTTGTCTCTTTGAACTATGCACTTTTGATTCTACAATGGACATTAAACGTATTGAAGATATGGGGTAAATGTCAGAGAGACTGCATTCCAACCAAGAGAAAAACAGAGGGAATTACAAATGTATATAAGGCATTCAACAAGGGTGGAATACTACACCTTGTTAAAAGGTCTAAATCGCCCAAAATTCAAAATTAAATAATAATAATAATACTGCTTTTAGTTGCTTTCTCAGTCAGCTAATACAGATCATTTCGAAGTGTACAAAATGTAGTTCACTGTAAAAACCTGGTAAGTTTTATGTCACACATCTCCTTTTGTTGAAGTCATAACTTCAGATTCATTTAAGAATTTTCTTGATTCAGACGGATCATTTCCTAAATGAACATTAAAGAATTCCACGACGCGTGTCAGGCGCGAGACAGGGGATGTTCACCTTTTCGAAGCACCTGATTTTACTCCTGTTTTGTTAAGGAGTTCGTGGTGTCCAAGGTTTTCCGCTTTGTTTCCTTTTTATCTTTTAGTGTGTTACGAATTTGTCTTGTGTCTTTAGACTATGCACTTTTTGATTTCTCGAATGGGTATACTACACTGGACTTGATAACCTAATGTCTTACAGTCTCCATTAGATCTACGTTTAATCTGGGTTGAGAATAACAAAGCTTATTAAAAAAAAATAAAATAGAATAAACACATTTAGAATGCTTAATGGCGTATTTTCTGTGTCTTTCATTAAATTAGGTTAACTTTTAGCATTTAAGAAATATATATTTTTATGAAAATTTAAACAGAAAGTTCCGCAATCTATCAAGTATGCGTGCGCATCACAACTAAATTCGACTTATCGACAAATGTGAACGAACGTATGGACCAGAAGTATTTTCAAAACGTTTATTAAAAAAAGATATGATCCGGCGATTATAGTTTATAATGCTGAACAGAATAATTAATTCTTTTCGGATGATAAGTCGGTAAGATTTGATAAGAAGCACGTATTTCATGATAATGTAAAGAACCACTTGTAAAAGTTCAAATTATATAGTGATCCTACAGTTGTCTCTATCATTGTGGTAACTATTCAAACTTACGCTATGTTGCAGTGGTTGAGTGTGGATAAGCATCTCAAATATTGGAAACAAGTGACTTTGGATAAACCATGGTATTATAAAACAGCTATAAAATCCCCTGTTTATCTGTTTCTTTGCTGGGACAAACTGAAGGGAAATGCAGACTTTAAAATGACGAGTTGTTACCCCAACCAAACATTTTTCATCATTTTTAACGTTTGAAATTCCTTTCATTTTGTCACAACACTGAATATGTAAATATATATCTAAAACTTGTATAAATGGAATCGACATCGGATTTTTTATTCTTTTTAAAAAGTAATTATTACATGGTTTTTCTCTTGTGCTTTGTGGAGGGCGTAAAAAGCTTCCCATGCTTGGGTTGTCTGCTCTTATTTATGAAAACAGGAGATGTGGCATGATTGTCCATGAGGAGACAGTCACCCACCATATGACAGTCGAATTCAAACTTCTACAGGTCTCGTTACGGCCTTCATAATGAACCAGAGTCAATACCATATTGGATGCTTTTAAAGGCCCCGAAATACAAAATGTGAAACTATTCATAAAACGCGATAATCGACCTAATCTATTAATATTGGTGAACAAATAACAATAAATGACTAATTATGTTTTGGGTACTGGAATGTATGTTAGAAAGTTAAAGTTAACATCTTTCCAACAGTGTTAATACTTATTTCTTGTCTGTATCAAATTACTGGATCCGATCCGTCTTACTTCAAAATTTCTGTTATACGGAAGGGACGACTGTCTGCCTACCTGCAGGTAATTCCGTGTTTTCCAATATTTGGTCATGAGCGTTCCTGATGAAGGTTTATCCAGAAAATCGCCTCGTACGCAGTGAAATTTAGGCATTTACAATCGTTGATTTTCTATTTTTGTCAACAATCAATTTGATAAGAGAAAGAAATGCAAGGCACTTGTTTCTTAAAAATTTATTTCGTATCTACGGAAATCTACTGAACTATGGCAACAGCTTAACGAGAAATTATGCAGTGCAAAATCCAGAATAGATGTGGATTGTGTCTTTCTGGCATATATTCCATATTATTTCTTTTAAAATACGATATTTTGTGGGTGTTAATGTACGAACTTTAAAACGCGAAACTCCAGATAACTAAAGAAAATACTATAAACAATATTACTACCTAACTACATGAACTAATTATTGTATATTCTCCCATAACCAGTTCGTGTTTAAACTGGACTAATTATACACTTTTTATACACGATAGGACAAGACTTGACCTTTAGGTACATGTGCACAGCTTTACTTGCAGACCTGTTCAACAATTCGTTTATTTTCAGTTTAGCACACAAATTCAACTTGTTCTTTGGACATTTTTTCATATTGTGAACTGTGTAAAAATAATTGAGATTTTTCCGTTTTCTACTTTATTTTAGTATTTGATGCAAAATACTCCATTGCGTATGGAGTTTATATAAAAGTATTTAAATTTCATGTGGTAAGTCACAGAAATACCATATAGCATATCATGTTTGCGACTTCCAAATTAAGGGAATCCCCATTTAAAGGGGTAAAACTCGACAAGTGTTTAATTCTGCGATTTCGTTAAAAATTCAGGTTTACTAATGTTCAATTTATGACGAATATTGGTATGCAATATGTACATTTCAAGGAGTAACCTCCCATCAGTAGTTTAAGAACAAAGACATAGGAAAGCCGAGATCCAAAGATTGCAATATGAAGTACTCTTTTAAAAACAAACCGAAATGAGCACATAAATCCAGTGGACATCTACCATGTGCAATACGTGGAATGAAGCCAAGTTCATTTGGTTCCCATTGTTTTCGATAACGTTTTAGAATTTAAATAAGTTCTGTTTTTGCAAATATATAAAGATCTCCTGAATATAGGAATATGTTTCGCGAAAAATAGTGAAGCATTTTATCATTTATTTCCAATAGAATCAACTACTTTTACAACTTCTACAATATCATCCAAGTCATGACTAAATGAACTAGAAATTACATTTTCAATTATTCTGTTGCTAAATGTAAGATTTTTTCTGAAAAGTCTTACCTGTCTTTTGCTTAAGCCACCTGGAAATTGGTTCTTGTCTTTTTTCCAACAACAACAAAAAATCGTCGAAACATAAATCCCAGTTTCCGTTCACTCACAACCATAGAAAGCAAATGTCCGGTGCCTAACAGCTAAATGGAGCCACGGTTCCAGTGCAAAAGCCAAGAAATATCAGAAAAAACAAGACCACAGCCCCAATAGATTGCACACCAAAATGGGAAGTCACAGCTCCTAAAATTTTGTAAGGTATTTCTAATCTGTTTATAGTTTCTTTAGTCATAATTTTGTTTGTCTTTGACTTTCAATTTTGCTTGCCGCAATGTGTATTTTACAATTTTTTTAATAGCATGTAGTTACCTTATGTGACAAGTATAAAAGGGACATTGCTAAAAAGTGTTTTGTTATGTGCAAATGTAATACACGACTTTAAAAACTGTGCGAATAAAAGGTTTACTAGTGACACACATCGATTCCATCGGCTCTGACAGTGTATATTTTAGTAACGTTATATCATTCAAACACACTTATTTGCATAAATTACCTTAATTCTAGCTTTGTACATACCAAATTCAAGCTCAGCACGTACAAAACAAGTTACCAACTAAATCAGGAAATTTAAGACTTAGGCTTCTGTAGATCTTTATGAACTTAAGGACAACAGAAGACGTTTAAAGGCGTTCCCAGTGAGCCATTGTAGATCATTTCGAGGTGTAGTTTACGGTAAAAGACATACCTGGCTATATATGTTATGTTTTTTTATTTCGCATATGTTCCTTTTATAGACACAATTTCTTTAAAATTTAATAGTTATCAATGACGTAAACTATTAATGAAATATTCATTAAAATTTTCTTGAAATTTAAACGAATCATTTCCTAATAAACACAAGCCGTTTTCACATATAAAAAGACGATTTTCCAAAATGTAAAAGGGTCGTTTTCGAAATGTACATTGCATTGCTCAGCAAATGTGCACAGATTGCTTCCAAATGAAAAAGTGTGTCGTTTCCCGATGTAAATTTTTTTCTATAAATTATTATTCAGGACTTCCTGCAGACTTTGAAATTCAAAATTTGAGAAAGGATGTCTTTACAGCGACAGTACCTGTTTTCTTTTTCGAAGCACCTGATCTTTTCACCTCTGTCTTTTTGAATGATCTCAGTTGTTTATTTAAATTCAATTTAAAAGGAATTCGAAGATACCAAAGGGCAGACAGAAATCGTTAAGTCGGAAGACGGACAAGACCATGGCCAACAAAATGAAACGAAAGACAAACATAGAACACACAACACTACACTGAAAACTAAAGCTGGAGTAACACGAACCCTACAAAAACCAGGGTGAGTTCACAATTCACAAAGTTAAAATATCTGTCTACTACATACATATCATCCGAATATGTATGTTGGGTGGTAGTTTTTAAACCATTAGACCAATCGTTCTCATCCCGTTTTCTGCGGACATGATTCCGTACACTCACATTGTAAAATACTTTGAAATTATTTAGCGCTTTGTGATTCTCTGCTTTTTGTCGCTCTCGTCTCTTGGATTGAGGAAAACAATATTTTTCTTTGCATTACTAGCCCCTGGTCGGCAATATTTTGATATCATGTCCAAAATTGCAAATTCAACCAAGATGAATTCCTTTGTGGGGGGGGGAGGTTGCGATAAAGCTCCTAACTTTGAATTACTACTTCAAATGATTAAAAATCTCTCTTTGAAATTTAAAGTCAAAATACATGTACTCTTTGAAACAATGTATTTCCTTTCGTTTCGATATGAATCTTAATAATCCGGCATGTTTCTTAATAAACTGATTTTGTAACATTAATAGATAATTAAAAATGCATCAAAAGATATCCCATATATATGGCCATTTATTAATATGGGAGTTAATGAATATTGTCATATAGAAAAAGAACACGCTACCGTTGTACATTAAGTTGTTGAAATGTTTCAAAAGGGTCAAGTCAATAAACGAACAGTTCATAATTTACAATCATTTCTACAGTGTATTTAAGTTTAATGGTACTTGTTGATAAGATTGTCCGTATTAGTCCTTACAATATCATATTCTCACATTTTGTGCATAAATATTACTTGGTGTAATTTGATTAAAGGAATACATTATATCCCAGGTAGGTGCAATGGTATTCTTATTTCATGAAAATAATACACATATACCTTCTTAATAGAATTACATTTTAAATTCTCAGAAACGTAAAAAACAAATTCTACAAAAGGTTTATTATTTACCTGTCTTATACAGATTTTGGCATAAGAAACCCAAACTTTCAGAAATGTGCTTCTTCTAAGAAAAATAAAACAATGATCCAAATCTCAACTGAAGCATCATCAATCAATAAGGTGAGTTCCCTTATAGGTTTCCTTTTAATTTACAGCAAAAATTACATGTCAGAGAATGCAATTGTAAAGTAAAAATGATCCATGATTTTTCCAATGTTTGCACAATAACAATAAGAAAAATCGAATACTAAATAACCTACATATTTTTGCAACAGACAATAGTTTGACCTAAATATCTTTTAATCATTTTAGTTCCATTCATACGGTATAGCATATAAGATAAAAACAGTTTAGTAGTCATTTCTAATTATGAAAAACATTGACATTGTAATTAAATATCTATATTTCATAGTTGATACAATTTAAAAAAATATTTACCAAAAATCACCAGAGCCTTTAAGTGAGAATAACGATCTTTATATGATACCTAAATAGGTACACATATCAATTAATAAAATCTTATCATCACTGGATAAACATTGGTGACGTGCAATAACTTGTTAACGCGTAAGTTGAGTATTTACTTGTTAGCAATCATTTTTACTAGGTGTCAGATAAAAATGTTACGAATAAGTTGATATTTTTATTTTGTTTGTTTTTTTTCGTTTTTTTTTTTAAGGGCGTGATCTAACCTGTAGACTCTTTGGATGGCTGTCATAGACATCATACCACATATTCCTTTTCTATATACCACAAAAATACATAAACACTAAAAAAATTTAACTGTGATTATTTTTTACTTCTATAAGCACAACCCTTCGAAACTCTTTTTCAGAGACCCAAGGGCTCTTTTTTGGAGACTCAATTGAAAATTTGAACAACATATTACTTTAATCAACCGAACTCTTGCCATTTCAACATTATTTCAGAGACATTGATTGGGATTAGGTACATTTCATAGTGTCATTTAAGATTAATCCATACAATTCTTTTGATTTCATTTAGTTATGTTAAAATTCATGGTATGAAAGCATTTATATTTTGCTTCTAAGTGTTCATGACGTCGTGAATTGTATATTTCATTTTGTTCAAAAAATTAAATGTAACTAGAAATTCATAACGTTTGGCTGATCTTCCTGTTTTTGGCACCTGGTGTGTCTAATGAAGGTAAATCCAGAAAAATTCCCAAATACTATTTGCAAATTCCTCTATTTTTCTCCTGGTTGGAGTGCAGTCTATCGGACTTTTACCCCATATCTTTTCATATTATTAATCAAAATGAAAAAAACCTCTTAAATATACCAAGGGCATTGGAAAATATGAAAAACTAAGTACTTATCATAATTATAACATATAAAGATTCTCTGTAATGAAATATGAATATGTTGTTATGTATTAACTTGTATATTTCACTACGGGGTTTTATGTCCTTTTCACTTTTTGCACTTTCGCTTCAAGTGGTGCACCTTCAGGTGCTGACCTTACTCCTAATATGTGAAGGCATTTGTATTGTTTTAACGAATGTGGATTTTGGATCTCTTACACAATTGTGCTTTTATTGAATGCAAATCGAAGGGCCAGACAAAAGGGAACAAGTCTGTAGACTGCAGTATCAATGACATGAACAAAGGAATTTGAATATACCAGAAATCGTTAAGTCGAAAGACATAAAGACCATGGCAAAAAAAAAATGAAAAGAAAGACAAACAAAGAGCACACAACAGTACACTTAAAACTAAAGCTGAAGTAACACGAACCCTACAGAAACCAAGGTGAGTTCAGGTGCTCCGGAAGGGTAACCAACTCCTGATCCACTAGCGTGTTACTCAGTAGACAAAGCAGTGTTAAGTCACAATCGATGTTGGTCACAACCGGTAAATGAACGGATTTGTAGTCACGACAGTAGGAAGATATTCATTGCCAATTGTGAAATGGATATGTCGTACCAGTCAACCAAATCGTGATGGCGACCGAAATTTTTTGGGAGTGATGACACTAAACGAAACGTGTCGTATCCTTTACTCCTAAAACCAAAAGCAAACATACAACTATGAATAATGCGCATCTTGCCAAAATACCGGACGTGGACTCAGATGATTCTGAAGGGTAAGCCGTTCCTGACTCCAAAAGATACTCATCGCATGGTCCATTTCTCAGTCAATCCGGTGTTCAAAATAGATACTATCTTAACATTTTTTCCACAAAGTGCTTGCACTGTGCCAAAATACTACAATTCATCCAGAAGCTTGTAATCAACTATGCCTTAAACTAAATAGAATAGAAGGCAGCAGAGAGTTTACCATGTATGCTAACTTTGAAATTATTTTCGTAAACTCCACGATAATGGTAATATTTTAATTATTTGATTAATAAATTTTCAAAAAGGTATTTTCTTGCGATTTCATTCACGTGAAATCAGAGATTAAGTTCTCTTTATTTCATTTTTAAAAGTTTACATTAAAATATATAATTTTATTGAGAAAACACTTACAAACAACCTTCTTGAATACCTAGTGTAATATATAACCTTTTCGCAAATAGTCTTTATTTAAATATTGATAAGATATAATTGGAAGTCATTTTTGTATTGAATTGAATGTAAACTTTAATATGTATATGTATAAAACACCTATATCTTGGCGAATGTGAGTACTAGTATTTTTCTGTAATATTTAAATGTGATTTCTTGAATTTTGCTAAACATCTTGTGGCAATTGTCTCATGCATTATCAGAAAAAGTTGTCAAATCAATGAATGAACCATGATTTGTACTTGACCAGCACGTTAATTTTATTTTGATATCCTAGCTCTCAAGGAAAATGTTTGCGTGAGGACATGTTACCCAAGTATGACACATTGTTTTGACTCAACGGCGACCAGTCGTTGTCCTTATACAGCAAGTATACATTTAATGTATTTGTTTTGTCATTTAGAATTACCTGAAATTCAGTTATTTTAATACAAAACAAGCAAAATCAATGTGATGATGAAATACATGCGAGCTTATATCAGTTTGGCAATTTTCTTAGAGAAAAAACATGTTCAAAATATATTTCTATGTCTACAACTATTGATGGAACCCATTACATATATCAATTACTGTAAATTCATAGTAGTTTAAGGTGGTTTTCAAATAAATATTCATTAGTCAATTAAAATATATTATCAAGTAATCAAATGGTGATTCGTATTCGATTAAGAAAATGACATATACCGGTATGCAAGTTCAGTTTGTCTTACTAATTTCATGTAAAGTCAACCGCCAAATTTGGATATTCTGTTTGTGTGTATGTGTGTGTATAAAGCATTTCAGATGACTACAGCTTTAACTAATGCATATACTTTCCATTCTTTAATGGGGAAATTTTAAAATGCAATGAGTTGCTTTATTTGTTTGTTTTTACACATATAGTTTTAGTTTTTTAGTGTAGTATTGTGTATACTATGTTTGTCTTTCGTTTCATTTTGTTGGCCATAGCCTTGTCTGTCTTCCGCCTTAACGATTTCTGTATGTCCTTTTCTGTGAATTCTTTTTGACAATAACTAGCGCATTTGTATATTATGTAAATCCAATCATGTTGTTTCTGGAATGAAAAAAAAAATAAATACATTGAAGGTTTAACTGTAGCCTGGTTTGCGTTCATTTTATGTTGTAACTATGCCCCTCATGGGCCCATCTTTATGGCAATAAATCATCATCATCTTCTTCTTCTTCTTCTTCTATAGTATGTCTGACAATAGTAAATGCTGATAAGAGATGTTCCAAATCCGGATGAGTTGGAGCTTGTGGATTTCCTGTTCAACAGAGTAACAAAGTTCTCTAATTAGAAATTGAAATCTAAAACAATCTTACAAAAATATAGCTTATCTATATGAATCGTAATAATCGGCATGTATCTAAAATTAATTAAAGTTTGAATAAGATAAAGTTTCAATGATGACAACATTTGATAACCCTTTTAAATAACTTATCGACCGACATTAATTAATATGAGAAAATAATGAATATAGAAAATAAACAAAAGTCGCTACCGTCGTACATTAAGTTGTTGAAATGTTTCAAAAGGGTCAAGTCAATAAACGAATAGTTCATAATATACAATCAATTCTACAGTGGATTAAAGTTTAATGGTACTTGTTGATAAGATTGTCAAACTAAGTCCTTATAATATCATATTCATGTATTCAGATCTGCACAAAGAAAAATCAACAAAGGATACTACATAGAATGGCATAAACAGTAAGTACTGTAATATTTATTTTATCAAAAACAACCAAATCAATTCACTTGATATAGAACAAAATTAATGTTTGGTCTATAGGAAATCCGAATGTCACACCTGCAACCAGACTTGGTGTGGGTGAGTTACAGGTAAAGATACCAAGACTACACAATCATACTAATTTCTTTTGCATGTATATTACGTGAAAACCAGATTTATATAAATGTTACATGAATATCACGCGAATAATATTTTTTATCGGCGATAAAAACACACATTCGATAAAAATTGAAAATAAAATATCTCGGGACAATTTAACATATAAACTCAATTTAAATAACCTCAAAATATTCATGTGAATTGCACGTGAGTTTCATCTGATTTCTTTGTTATTTTGAAACACAAGGAAGGGTAATTTCCCTTCCCTGTTTCGCAATTTTCTAGTGCATGCTTTTTGACGTTAAATCGAATTAGAGTTACTTGCAAGAGGTGCTATGCCAACCTAGTTGAAGGCCTTGTAAAGATCTCTTTATTTTGAACTTTCTTTTTATATGGTGTGGTCTCTGACATTTACTTTTACAAATAAAAAGGAGTAATTCGATCTTCCTTTACTTTACTGGATTCCAAAGCTTCACAAGTGTCCTTACAAGCAACGTTACATTGCAGGGTCT